>OMKI01007266.1:0-17721 GCA_900302315.1 Phycis blennoides
GAAACGATGCGGTCCAATCGAAAATCCACTGCCGATCTTAGTCCACGGTTATGTCTTTAGTGTAGAAGTCCTGAGTCAGTGCAGTCTGAGCAGGTAGTGATGCGGCGACTGTAATATGAGGACACCCCCGTCTATAGCGTCACGGTCTCAACACAACACATCCACACCCTCACCTGTAGAGCAGAACGGGTTTGTCTCCCTCTCACAGAGAGAAAGAGAAAGAGAGAGAGAGAGAGAGAGAGAGAGAGAGAGAGAGAGAGAGAGAGAGAGAGAGAGAGACTGCATTCATTGCTGAGAGAGGACTTCTCGTTGTTAAATTGACGAACATATCAAGCTTTGATTTGGGTGTTCTTTGTCAGAGATGTTATCTATGTTATCAGTCCATCTTACTAACAAACTGTACAAACAACAAAAAGTCAACACTTTTTATGATTTTTTTCTCTGCTATGTATTGATCTATTGCAAAGAAGTGGGATAGTGGATGTTATACCATAACATCCCTCCCCTTTAATGCCTGCAGATATATACCACAGCGATGATTATAATACAGTGGGAAGATGTTGGGATCTTTGTGGTTAGAAGGAATAAAAAGTAGAGAGAAAATGTGTGCTTCAGTGGTAGGGCAATTTCCTATATCTTATGCAGACCAGCTAAAGTGTGCATGTATAGTCTGTAAACAAAAATTCAGTTTACAGACATGATAGTGGATTTGCATATTGCTCTAGGTATGGAACAGACTATTTCCATTTATCTTCAGGGAAGTGTTGCACTCTTTGAGCTAGTTAGGGTGACTATACCAGATGGGAGTTGTCTTGCCTGCGCCCTAAACGCCACGGCCCTGACTGTCTTTTACTGTGGCATAGCAGTCTGTGTACAGCAACTGTAAACACCTACGCCTACGCATATAACGACACATTCACCATGGCTCCCAGTCAAGGCATAATTCCAGTGATACCAAAGAAGGATGAATGACAGCGCTGGATCTCCTCACATTCATCATTATATTAAGATGGTGTGAATAGTGATAGATTCACAATGATATATCAATGGTATGGTACAAAAGTTATACTTGAAATAGTTACTGTCATTGGGTTTGTTTTTGTTGTTTGTTGTTGTTGGCCGGGCGTGGCGAGGAGTGTTTCTAGCTAAAGGTGTGTCTGGAAAGGCAAGGGTGACTCGCCCCTGGCACTTGTTGAGAGCAAAGGAGGGGAGAGAGAGAACTATCTATCTATCTATCTATCTATCTATCTCCTTTCAGGAGAAACAAGAAGTGAATGTGAATCAAAATTATGCCTGGTAAACAATTCTGAACCTTGGGTGCCTGGGGTTTCATTTTCCATCACAACCACATTTGGTTGCAGTTGGCGCCAAGAATGCTTACTGCATGTGGAAATATAAAAAGTCAGCTGCTTTGAATCACATGATGCTGAAACAGCCCCAAGATTGGAGCCAGTGGCTTCATTTTTGCTATGTGTTATGGTTTCTTCTATGTTTCCATTTTAATTGGTATTACTATCAGCCATTTTTCAATATGTTTCATTTTTGGAGTATACTTTGAACCACATGTATGTAACACCACAGTAAATCGAATGATGCTTGTAAATAGACAGCATGGAATCAGCATAGCAAGTTCAGGTTAATCTATTTCATTGACAGGTGCACAGAGAAGCACAGGATTAAACTGGGCACCGGAAAGCTTCAGACAAGGCAAATCACGGGCAACCTACCGAATCAAACTACCATTAGGCTATCATTAAGTACCATGCCATCCAGCTAGGTTTTTACCTAGCTACCTATGCCCTGACATAATATATCATGTTATATATCAGCATATAATATATAACATATATAACATATAATATATACAAATAAAATATACTACTATCTAATAAAATATATACTAATACCTTACAGACAGCAACGTATCTAGCTGCATGGGGTGGACAGTAGCAGCATAAAAGATAATATCACAATTATTGTGTGATAATACACAAGTGCAAGTGGCAGTCAAGTGGCAGAGCAGAGTAACAGTAACTGTTGTTGGGCAGTCACAGGCTGTTGAGAGCCTGATGGCCTGCAGGTAGAGAGCATCCTTCAGTCTGGATGTGTGTGAACGGATGCTCCGATACGGCCTGGCAGACGAAATGAAGAGAGGTTACGTTTGAGGGACCAGGATGAGATCATCCTGATCTCGTGAGTTCACAAGAAACCGATACGTGAACCCGCGAGAACAGGATGCTATCTAATCCATCCATCGCATTAAATAATGATCACCTCAGGCTTTATCAAGTCAGTTGTTATCTTTAGCGATCATAGGGTTACTTATCTTGTATATCAAAACGTATGCATATGAACATGACGGGTATAATATGTGCCATACTCAATGTCTCAATGTCCAGGAATCTCCTGGGCCTGTATTTGATTTGGAATTGACGCTGGAAGAGTAGTGGTTTACATTTGATTGGATCATGTTAACAATCTGCAGGAATGTTGCAGAAACATTTTGCAGTTGTTACAAGGCTTCTCTTCACATTGATCCTGTTCTCTGAAAAATTGTAACTGAGAAAGAATGATGATGATGGGAATATTGTAATTTTGTACTACTATTGTACTCTCAGGGCCAAAAGACAGTTGTGGAGAGTGATGATAATCAGCCCCACCTCATTGATGGCAAACAAATTGGACAGAAACAAAATCCAGAGTGTAGGACTTAAAACCAAGGCTACTGGAATCAGCCATTGTAACCGAAAATATTCCCACTCAGAATACAGCTTGAACGGCTGAAAACACCTTCGTCAAGTTATGTGTAGGCTACATTACATAGTCATTTTGCAGACACCAAGCAAACACATCCAAACCGGTTTAGATATGGTTAAAAAGTTCAAAAAGAAAAGAAAAATAAGGGAGGATGCATCACAAGAAGGATATGTATACATTCTGAATGAAGTGCTATAACCGAGGTGCACAAGCCAGTGGACGAGATGTCCTGGGAGGAGATGGGGTTTTCAGTGTTTTATGAAGATCAGGAAGGATTCTGCAGATCATATGGAGCTGTAGCTAGCTAGCTAGCTTTCATCAATGTCACATATGGTAAGAGTCTGGTCGTATTTACCGAAATGGCAAACAGAAAAAAGGAATCTAAAGACACATCCTGTGATGTCACACTCCCAGGGCTTGCTTTGGGCATTCTTAAAATGTGGCGAACAGGTTCTACAGGTAACACCCTGTACCGTCTATCCTGCCACATTTGTTTCCACAACAAAAGATAAACAGCGTGTACACACACAGACACTGAATCATACAAAAATGAGCGCAAGATGTCTCATGCACACACATCCACACACAAAGCCAATGACTATACGACTTGGTGCAATGACTTTAAACGCGTCTGGTGATGCTGAACTGAACTGAAATCTACGAAAGCAGGTGGAGCTTACCTGCACTGAAAAACAACCCCGTTCTCAACGGGAGACACACCCTGATGCAGGCTAGATCTGCTCCGGATAGCTATTGTTAACTGCAGCGGTCTATGGGTTTTACTGTCCCACATTGTTGGCAGGGAGCAGCAGCTTCAAAACTGGTGCAAACAAACACCAGGCGAAGGGCACAACTGGGGGCTTGCTTGTGATTAAGGTGTTAAAAAGGTGATCAAGGAGGGTCTGCATGGTGCAATGTATTTTTGGTGATAATTCAGTCAACAAAAGCTGCTGTAAATAACCATGTGGTTTCAAAATGGTCACGACAAGTTTGCAACCTGTCTTTGCATGTTACCCTGACGACAGCAGTGACTGGTGGAAGTATGTCTTTTTGTGTGGGTGTTGTGAAAGAGAGAGGGAAAGACAGAGGGAGAGCGAGGGGGAGAGCGAGAGAAGAGAGAAAGTGGGTGGGGAAAAGGGGAGGGAGCGTCTCAGTGAGGTAATGTTGACAAGATGTGTGTTATATGGTTGAGAGCGCTGGGGCAGTTTGACCTCCGTAATGAATTGAGCAGGTTTTTTCCCCCTCTCCCTTCACATTCCTATCTTTCTTGTTCTCTTCATCTGCCCAATGCCCCTCCTTTCCTCTTTTGGCCTTTCTGAACGCTCTCTCTCTGAAACGCAATCTCTTGGCTCCAGGAGACCTGCTACTGTAATCTGAGAAGCTGTTTAGCCACGGGAAACAGAGAGCCTGTGTTTAGTGTGTATAAGTTGTACTTATTTCCTCTGCGCAGAAGCCATGCCATCACAACTCCCTTTGTTAGTCTTCTCTCCCTTACAAAAACGTTGAGCTGTTTCATTTAATCCCTTACTTAATGTTGTTAAATAAGGGATTAACAATAGGTTGAGGGGAAATGTTTTGTGGGTCTATTCGGCAGATCTTCAGTTCAACAAACGTATTCGCTCCCACTTCAGTGTATTTAAGGTGCCGCTCAGCCATGAACCTGGGAGCGCACCACGACCGATACCGCACGCACAGCACAGCCACAACATGTCAGGTAGATTATTCACATCCTCAGCCCAACAACACCTCCTGTGAGTGGATCACATTTACGTCACACAAACGTTCGATGAGTCAACGTCATGTGTCTGTGGTTCACGGGGTATGGCCCGTGTGAAAGTTAATGTGGTTGAAAGTGGCAAGAAGTGACGTTGACGTTCACAGACGTAATACGTTTTGATTTGAGTTCAAATGAATACATTAAAATGAACAAACGTACATTATTTGCAGATTACAGGAGAGCTAGAGACGTATGAACATACAAGAAGTGTGAATAAGGCTGAGACAGACTTCTAGTCATACATGACTCTCTGTGCCTAAGGGGATATGTATGGGTGTGACACTTGACCAATTGTTGTCATAACATATTTACTGGACCTACCTGTCTTTTTTCCAAGGCTCAACGAGGTCAAAGTTCATGTAGCTTTGCATGCCTCAGTAGATTGCAACACTTGACATGGTACAATGACAAGGGTGAACAGTAATAACTTCAGTAGTAATAATCATGTATGTTTATCATGTAGAATACTTAAAGATAAGTACAGATAGTCTTTGACAGTACACAATATAGCATTATTATTCATTAAATAAATCGGAAGGATAGAAATATGTTAATGTAAATAAACACTTATATTGTTTTTTAATGTCTTTGCTTTTTATGTTTAACTGTAAACTATATGTATTGGCTTCACATGAGCATTGTTGCATAGTTTACCTGAATGGGGTCAAACAAATTAACTAATAATAGGTTATGTGAGAATACTGTATTTTGCTGTTTATGTGTCACGCAAAAGTATATATATAATACTTCAGATTACAAACTACAGCTCTACTCATATCAGATCACTATTCTATGGTATTTTTACAATTCCACTGCATTTTTGTATTTATTTTATTTTTATTCTTTTTATTTTTGGTATTTTATTTTATTTTTATTCTTTTTATTTTTGGTATTTTATTTTATTTCAATTTTTTTGTATTGTATGTATATGTACCCTGACTGCTACGGCATAAAGTCTCTCTATGTCTACATCATTAACCTTTTTAATCATGCAATTGTCGACACCATCATTAGGGGGTGCTAGATTTTTTTAAATACATGGCACTCAGACAGAACGCTGGTTTCATTCTTTCTTTCTTTTACTCGCTTCGTGAGCTGGAGATACAGTTGAGTAACTAATTTAACTAACTAACTGCAACAAACAAACAGAGAAAGCAGGCATGTGTGGTGATGGTAAACCGTCGCATCTGACAGTTTCGAAAAGCTAGCAATCCAAATAATACGTATAATAATATGTATGTATGAACAGTGAATCCACAAATGTTGTTTTTGTTTGTCTGTTTTTTTTTAAATTTTTTTATTATTGGGTAGGGTTCCTCAATTCTTGACTGATGACTGATGAGCATGCCACGCTAATTATACGATATCCCATCTGCACCATAGAAACCATATAAAAGATGATTGCTGTCGATGTACTAGTGACTCGCCCATGTCTATGGGTGACATACCACTTTCTCATGCAATCGTTTGATTGTGGACATTGTAAATCATTGAATCCCCGCCACCCACCCGCCCTAAGAAACTTGCTACGACTTTTGAAGACAAATGGAACGCAATTGCAATCCTATTTGACACTCAAGACTAAAGTAACATGGTCTGCTGCGGAGCTTGAACACAGTAAGAGCACAGAAATGTCGAGATACAATGGCATGATATAGACTTTAAGATGGATGTGACAGCACGGGAGAGATGCCAACATCAGCAGAATGGTGGCTGCGGGGAGGAGGTGAGGCCAATTCTTTCCCAGCATAACGTTGCAACGCAACATTCCTTTGCTTACCCCTCCCTGGAGTTGAATGTGGGCCTGTACATGCATACTAACACACACATGCATGCATGCACGCACGCCGCACACACACACACACACACACACACACACACACACACACACACACACACACACACACACACACACACACACACACACTGCCTTTAGTAGTGTGTGCAGAATTCAGCATGAAAGTGTAACACAACTACAGAAAACATTTTGCAAACACTGTAATTTTGTCATGCAAGCACCAATCATGTATATGATCTGTTATCATAATATGCAGCACATGGTTTTTAACCATTCACCATCTGCAGTGTCCTTGGAAACAACCTTTGAGTGAGTGTAAGGCTCAACAGCAGGGACAGCCTGCAACAAAAAGGTTCAGACTGACCCCAGATATCCACCAAAATGTTGAATATTCATGCATTGATTCATTTATCAATTCAATTCATATTGCTGCAGAATGGTCCAGGCCATGGGACAGCCAGCCCCTCTTTACACCTCCAGAACTAAAACACGGCCCAACTGTGAGCCAACATGGTACACAGGCTACAGGGATCACGGGACCCAAAGGATCCTAGATCCTAGATTTAGGACATTTTTGGTAGACATCCCGTACAGCAAATGTTAAATATTTACCAAAATTGTCATTGCAGCATTTGGTAGGGTGATCTGCTTCCTGTTTGTTCTCAAATCCAAAACCGGCTGGTTAATGTCTTTTCAGTAATGAGAAGAACTCATGACTGAGGAATGCATTCTTATCAGCCATTAAGTAGCCGAGTGACCCCTTCTGGCCCACTGAGTGGGATCTGCTGTTCTGCAAACATCAACATTCTTAAGAGTATATGTTATTTATAGATATACATATGACATGAAAAACCATTCTACAATCTATTTGTCAGAATTACTGCAGGTGTGTGACTTGGTTCTGATAAGAGGCTGGCCAGTGGAAAACTGGAACATTGCTATTAATAGATTTCCATTGTGTTAGTCGACCCTGTGACTCCTTCAGACAGGGTATGTGCACAGTTTCTAAGAGGAAAACAATGTGTTGACCAGGCATGAGTCTACAAAGGAAACTGACTAGGGTCACACTCATCCACCATTAATCTTAATTTCCAGATGTGATATTCTGAAACCTTGGTGTCAATCAAGCACATTAATACACCAGTTCTTCTCAGCGAACTCAGCGAAGGTCCAGTAGTTATTGTTCTCTCAGGCTGTTATCACTCCAGTGCTCTCCCTTTCTCCCAAAAACACCCACACCCACACACACACACCTTCTCACACACACGTACCCCCCCCCCCCCACACACACACACACTTGGGTGCGTGCAGTCCACAAGCAGTTTTACAATCAGCTGTGGGGCAGCACAGTCCCGTCCTGCATTTTAAACCGGTCAGACGTGAAAGCAACTTCGCTGAGGAAGATATCCCCCATTTTTGAGTCGACACGCCCTCAGAGTGTATGTGGCCGATGAGCGGATGTGTGTGGAAAACACCATTCTGGAGTGGACTTTGCTCTACCTTCAGCTACCAATCCAGGCTGCCCAACGATTCGGAGCCAGTGTTACGACACGATGGCCACGGGTGGCATATTCTGCCTCTGCGTTCTAGTCACGGTGAGTGAACAGCCAACTATCCAACATGAAAAGTATTGCGGCCTCAAAGTTCGTTCTGCTGAACCGTTATATACGATTTGGTGTTTGGTAGATTCGACGATTCCTTTGCATGTCCGGTTCGTGTTTCGCTTTTTAAGGGTGGGCAATGCATTTTAGACATGTCCCGTGAACAAAGAACCGACTAGTAACATCAATAAAGAGAAAGTGTTATTCGATGCATAACCTGCGTGAAAACCATTAGGTCACACATCACACATTTGTACGTAGGCTAGTAAGGAAATACACCAAAAAGTCTCAGCAAAGAAATTCTAAGAGGCTGCATGTTCATACTTCATTCAAATTGCTTATTTCCTTATCATGTACTCAAACAAACACACCCTCGCTATCTAGGCCTAGATCTACTAGACACAATGGCACAAAACGCCCTTTAAAAACTGTTAAATCATTTACAACAATCAGGATGTGTTTTTACAATGAAACTTTGTAATGACTCCTCAGGACATCCATCATTTAATGTCAGATGCTTTGTCGGCTTTACTTTAAACTTTAGCACAGACAGGTTTTTTGAAATGTTCAATTAAAGCTGCTGGATGCTGCATTGGTATTTGGTATTGTGGCTGGAATGTGATTGTGATTCAATCTCTAAAAGTGTGTCTTCTCTTAAATTCTGCAATTATATAGAGATGTCGTTTCCTAGTGTACTCGGCCAATGTGAATGATGAACATGATTGTGAAATGACCATAATTTCCCTCACTAGATCTTAGCTCAGCCTGCTCAGTGTTGTATTCCACGTTCCATCCGAGCCCAAGTGCCAGTGAAGATTGACCCCGGCTATGTCATCTCACAAGGTTTCTACCCTATGCCACAGTATCATGTCATGTCATGGTCTACACCACCGGCCCCTGCTGTTGTCTTGGTTGTACAGGCAGCTGTCATTTTGAGTAGTAGTGGTAGTGGTAGTAGTAGTGGTGGTGGTGGGTTGTCAATGATTCTAAGCTGTTGTTTGTTAAGTAACAAGTCACATACAGACTGTCATCTATTTGATATTATTAGGGCTCGCAAATGTTAAAGCATTATTTCAAACAGAAATTGTGACATTTTGAATTACTTTTTATGATAAAAAAACATGAATACACCGACCCAAAGCAGATGCTGATTTAATATTGATTTAAAAAGTAAAAAAGTAAAAGTAGTACTCTGAAGAGTATTGTGGATCCTCCTGAAAGTAATACATTATTTATGAATGGCTTAGCATCTATGAAGTAGTATTTTGACTGAATGATTTCTGTGTTTCCTGAATGCGCCGGCCAGTTCCTTTGGATCACTGTGGGGATGCTGGACTGCACCTTGTCTCCTCTGACTCCGACTTCACGGTGAACCCCGATGGTACAATAGTGGTCGCTGTGGTCTCCATGGTGACCAAGACCAGGTCATTTTGGGTGTGGGTAAACACGGGGCGAGGTCAGCCGCGGAGGGTGGATGTGCAGCTCATTCCGGATTCTAAACAGGTGAGCGAAAAATCAAAGAAGGTGGGTTCCGGGTGTGGGCGGGTTCCGGGTGTGTGCGGGAGGGCATATTTTGATTCCATATCATATGGGCCACATTCAACATAGAGGAGCTAGACATAGGCTGCGGAGCATTGTCACGAGACATTGTCAAGACATGCTCTTGGCTCGCACTTCACAGGCCGTCGTCCAATACAGAACAAGACGTGTCTGGATCATCCACAACGTTGTGTTGTGACCTGCCTGCTTGGACCCCGCCTGTCTGGTCACGACTCAGGCAGCAAGTGAACGACAGAACGACAGAATAACTTGTCCTTTTAAGCGGGGGGTTCTCGCGCCCACACCGTATTTCTAAACAGGCTGGCGATGTGTGACCGTGTTGTGCCCTCCTTAGCAACCATGTTTGAATCTCGATACAAGCGAGGATGCAGTGCAGCTGGGGGTTGTAGTCCACTGAGAGATGCGCATATAGAAGAAGAAGAACGGCATTTAGCAGACGCTTTTATCCAAAGCGACTTACAATCAGTACATTTGTGGGGTTCGACATGTGGACAGTTGGAGGAGGGGGATCAAGGGGATTGAACCGCCAACCCTCCGGTGAGTGGACGACCCGCTCTACCCACTGACCTATACCCTGCATTCAAATATTTTACCCGGAGAAATTCGGGTATTAGGTCCCTTATTAGTTTGAGGAATTGATTTCGCCTGTCAATCACATGGCGGAGAAAGTAGGGAGGGAGATAGCAGGGAGAGGGCGGTGGTCCCTCTCTCTGCCAAAAAAGTGGTAGAGCAAGATCTCGAAAATCTTGCTCTACCACTTTTTTTGTCTACCTTTAAGTCTACCTTAAAACTTTACTCACATCGCCTTTGTTTAAGTAACTTAAACATTTTAACAACATTAACAACGTTAAACGTAAAATGATACAAAATGAGAAACATAATTTTAGGAATTTATTCAAGGCATTGCATTTGAATACATTAAAATCAGTACAGAATATGTAAAAATCGGGAATTGTTCACAAACGTATATGCATGCATAGATTTAACTTTATATTGCATGAACATGCAAACAGTAGACCTATAGCTTTGTTATTATTATTATTATTATTATTGTTATTACTTAATTACTTCGATTTTCGTTGACCGTCACAGCTTTTTTTCCTTTGTCAGTACAGACAAAGTTCACGGTGTCAGAAAGGGCCGTCAGAATGTGCCAGACGTGATGGAACAGGATGCTTACAGTAGCTGTGGTGTCCCGTAGCTGCAGCAGTACGCCCTGCAGGCGCAGATGGCCCCGTGGAATCAGCCCCACAAGCGCTTCAAGAGAAGGTGGAGCCCGCTGCCTTTCAACATCATTGAAAACGACGTGCCTCCCTTTCCTAAAGAAGTGGAGCTGGTAAGTCTCTCAACCCCGTCACCTCCTGACCTCATGTCGTCTTCTCACCTCGTTATCAACTACTCAATAATATCCAATTGCCCAATTGTTTTTTATCTTTGGAATGATGGCTGACGGCTAAACACACACACACACACACACACACACACTGATTTCTTCCATTTTATAGATATATCTAAAATAGCTTATTATTTCCTAAAATTAACAACTTAAAGGGTCAAAAAAGTAGCACCTCCTCACCCCCTCTGATTCTTGTAGTGTTGCCCTTAATTCCTAGTTGTGTGATGAGAATGTTGCGTCACTTACCTACTTTCAGTCAACAACAACAACAACAACAACAAGCCCCCTCTCGTCTCCATTGACAGATCGGGTCCGACTCGTCTGTGAACTACACGGTGTACTACACCATCAGCGGTCCAGGGGTGGACCTGCCCCCCATGAACCTGTTCTCTGTGGTGAAAAACACGGGCATGGTGAAAGTGAACGGCGCTGTGGACCGGGAGCAGTACCCTAAGCTGGTGGTGAGGAAATGTACCCGTAACGAGTAACTTGCCAGCCTTCTCGGTCGTGTAGTGTGCACAGTAGTGAACACAAACGGGAAACTAGTCAGACCGTAGTGTTATCTTTGGTTGCCGTGGCCATCGTAACTTTGATGAATCCTGAATGGAGCCGGCGTTCCGTTCTGAAAAGGAGGCATTTGTGTCTCCTGTGTGCAGTTTCTAGCCAGGGTGAGTGACAGAGTGACAGGGAAGGAGACAGACCGGCCCCTGGACATCACAGTCTTGGTGTTGGACGTCAACGATAATCCTCCCACCTTCTCAGGACCCCTGGAGTTCCGCGTGGCTGAACAGTCGAGTCCAGGTCGGTGGAGCAAAACGCCAGCGTGTTGCCGTCTTTCATGGATTCGATTCAACGGATGAAAGCCTTAAACTTAAAGAGTTGAACCTGTGTGTTCATTATAACGTCAACGGGTTAAAGATGAATCAGTTCCATAATAAAACGGCATAATATTTTCTTCAGGTTTTTCTGTGCAAATATTTTGTTCCCCTAACTGTTCTTGGTGAAATTGCATCACACATCACACCAAGGCTTCAGCAACCGGTGCACGTTAACTACATTCCATTCCATCTGTCAAGTTTCTCTGTCTGTTTTTTCAGACACCGATGTGGGGGTTGTGACCGCCACGGACAGAGATCAGGAGGGTACTCCTCACACACAGATTAAATTCAGCTTGCTGACAGGAAACCAGCTCTTCAACATTCATCCCAAGTCTGGAATGATCACCACGAGGTCCGGCACCTTAGACAGAGAGGTTGGAAGCCCCATATTCTCATGAAGGGCAATAACTTTAAATGACCCTAAATGACCCTGTCATTGTCGAGACGGAGGACAAATTCCGCCTGTGTTCTTCTTCAGTAGCTCTTCCTTTAAAAGCAAACCAAAAACAATGACCTACTTCTCTTGGCTTTTGCACATTTCAGGTCCAAGCCACGATTCCTGTGACTATCGAAATTCGAGATATGAATGGAGCCCGGAACGGTCTGTTCAACACGGCCACGGCCACAGTCAGGCTGCTCGACATTAACGACAACCCCCCCACCTTCACACAGGCCAGTGTAAGTTATTTAGTCTTCTTTTGGTCAAGAGAAAAGCTTTATTTCCTTAATTTTACATGTTTTTTTTTTTTTTCACTTTTAAGGACGAAGTGGTTGAACTGTAGTCGTTATTGATTGTCGTGTTCTTTCATTTGTCAAGTATTGTGATGTGAACACAATCAAAGGGGACTGTGGATGTGTTACAACCTGGTTCTGGGTTGTAACCAAACACACCATAACTTAGTAAATCAAGATAACCATGAGGAGCATAACTCAGAACTCAGAACCCTGAAGAACTTTATTGCCAAGTAGGTTTGCACCTATGAGGAATTTGTCCTGGTGGTTCATGCGCAACAGTCAACAGTACAGTGAACAAACAACAAAACAACACCAACAATAGACAATACAAACAACAAGCATCAGTAAGTGAATGGTGCAAGGAGTGCAAAGGGTGTATAAGGTCAGTTAACCAGTGGCTTCATGGGTGTGCGTGTGGATGGTCATGAAGTGTGGGGCGTTGTGTGTGCATAAAGTAAGAACAAACCAAAACATGACTAACAAACTAGCAAACTACTAAATGTACAAAAAGGCACAGTAATATTACCCTGCATGGCTCCAGCTGAGAGCCCAGAGAGAGAATGAGCTGGCGTGTAGACAGCTATCAAATACCCCGAGCCAGCGCCAGGCGCATGTAGTTTGGCTAAAGACCTCACTAAACCCTGCCTGGAATACAACAGAAACAACAGCCACAGCAGGCAGGCAGGGGTGGGGTCATCACAGGATTGTAAAATGCACTGAAGTGAAGCGTTGCATTTTAAAGGCAGGTTAGGCAAGTAAGCTATATTTTGAAAGGGTCCAACTGTAAAAAAGCCCACCAGCCCCTTCAGGCTCCCTCCAATGCCACTCCCCCAAAACACATGACTATTGCGCTAATGCTACAGCAGTTTATGTGCCTAGCCTTGTCCGGTCATGTGCAATGAGTGCACAGGCAGAGTGGGCACAGGTATTTAGGTTGGCACACTAGGCCATCCATTCTTTTCATTCAGGCCAAATTAATTGATATGATGGGCTTATTGCAGATCGATTTACTACAAATAGATATTCAAATACAATACAATCAATACAAGAAATACAATATGGGAAACATAATTTTAGGAATTCATTCAATGCATTTGAATACATTAAAATCAATACAGAATATGTATAAATCGGGAGTTGTTCGCAAACTTCTGTGAAACATGCAAACCGTAGCCCTACAATCTGTTAGCTACCCATTTTTTTTTAATGTTTATATTTTTTGTTATTATTGACTTAACTTTATCTGCCGCTACAGATTAATTTGTACTGTATTCATTCGGTTTTGTACTTGCTCAGATAATATTTTTTTCTGAAATATCTGCATGCTTAGCTTTTTGTTGCCCATTACAGCTTTTATTATGTTTAAACTGTGCAATGATTGTGTGCTACATAACCCGTCTACGGTTGGAAGCTGTCAGGTCGCATACCATTCCTTACCTAACATCGGTCGAGACAAGCTAGTTCCACGGGTTACAAAACAAGACCAATTGTTTGTAATGCCTGTTTGTAATGTGAGGGTGGTGGGTTGGGGTGAGGGTGAGGGTGCCAATCATTGCCACTTATCATCTTTGATGGCTTAACCGAACCATGAATGACAAAGGTCATCTCCAAAAAAAAAAAAGAATGCATCTCAATTCAGAATGTATTATATTGTATTTCACTTTACAAAATTGTTTGTTTGCTTTTTTGAACAGCTCACGGCCAAGATAGATGAGAACAAAGCTGATGTGTTGGTTCTGAGGATACCTGTGGAGGACAGGGACGAAGTGAATACCAACAACTGGAAGGCCAAGTTTGAGGTCATCCAGGGCAATGAAAACAACAACTTCAGGGTGGACACCGACCCCAATACCAACGAGGGACTGCTTTATGTGGTCAAAGTGAGTCAGTACCCCTTTCAAGTGATTTTAGGCATAGCACAAGGGTGGTATTTTGAGAAGTATTGGCACATGTAAGTGATTTACTGCTTCATACGCACATTGTGAAAAAGAAGTGGTCTGAAACATAGACTCCGTTTCTGAATAAAATGTGCTGAACATTCGGACCATTGACGTCACCGAGATTCGCGGTGGTGGTCCAACAATGGTCCAAATTCTCTGCAAATGTTTGACAAACACAGTTGATGTTGCAACACAGGTATGGAGCAATGTGTAGGAAAATAGCCAAGGGTGACACTTCACTCTTGGCTAAAATACCAAAGATGAACCACCTGTAATGTCGAAGATCACACACTTGAGTGACAGTTACTGATTGCTGACTCTTGCCCAAACCTATTCCCTGCCAAAGAAATTGCAGTTACAATCATATATCATATACATATCTGTGCAAACCCCAGCATGGGTGTGCAAATAGTAATTTTAGGTCTAGTGACAACGTGGGCTTATTCAGACTTGTTCATTGTTCTTTATTATTAAATTACAAGAATGCAAACTATTGCTAGAATAAAAATTGGATGTAACTGATGTGAAATATTAAATGGTTGAGACAGCCAGTTGAGGTCAACTCAACATGGTTGTGCTAGCTAGGGTAGCTAACGTCTATGTGCCGGATGTGTCACCAAGCCCATGGAAACATATTGGAGGATTGCTAATAATAACAGACTAACTATACCACCCTGGTGGCATATAATCCCACAGATCAGACAAAAAGGTCATCGCATTTGCAGGATGAGCATGTTTGTTTTGTTGGTGAAGATCTCTTTATGGCCTAGTTTAAATTGAGTTTGGCAAATGTGTTCATTTTGTCCGGAACTGATTCATTTGTCTCTTTATTGTGTTTTTTATTTGAAACATTTATTTGCACAATTTCAGTTCAATATTTCACCACTCAGTGACATTATTGGAACGTGTTATTTCAATAGTTGGCACAGCAACCTTTTCATCTGCACCATCACCTTATTTCACCGCCAGCCTCTGGACTACGAGAAGGGCAAGGCGGTCACACTGACAGTGTCTGCCCAAAACGAAGTTCCACTGGTGAAAACCTTGACCTCCTGGAACACCATCTCCGTGGACCTGAGCGTGGGCGATGTGGATGAGGGACCTGAGTTCTCCCCTCTGAACAAAGTGATCCAGGTGAAGGAGAACACTCCCATTGGAACTCTTATAGGCTCCTACACGGCTCTGGACCCAGAGACTAAGAGCAACACGGGCATCAGGTAGGTGGTGGTGGTGCGTGCATGTAATATGTGCCACGCGTGCACACGGCACTATCTAAGAAATAAGAACCTCATAATAACGATAAATACGGAATTGCTTTATGTAGTGCTTTTGAAGAAGACCACCAGAGTGCTTTACATGGTGTGTGTGTGTGTGTGTGTGTGTGTGTGTGTGTGTGTGTGTGTGTGTGTGTGTGTGTGTGTGTGTGTGTGTGTGTGTGTGTGTGTGTGTGTGTGTGTGTGTGTGTGTGTGTGTGTGTGTGTGTGTGTGTGTGTGTGTGTGTGTGTGTGTGTGTGTGTGTGTGTGTGTGTGTGTGTGTGTGTGTGTGTGTGTGTGTGTGTGTGTGTGTGTGTGTGTGTGTGTGTGTGTGTGTGTGCATGGATGTAGATACTACAAGGTGTCTGACCCTGGCTCCTGGGTGAGTGTGGGGGAGACCACCGGGGAGCTGAAGGTCACCAACACCATAGACCTGGAGTCCGACCTTGTGACAGATGCGATGTACAACATCACCGTCAAAGCTGTTGACCTGAGTGAGTGCTTGAATAGTCGTCTCTCTCGTGACATAAACAAAAACAGATACACTGTTTGGTTGAGTTACAAGTGGGTATCTGGCTTCTATAACCCCCACCACAGAGGTTGTAGAAGTCTATTTGGATATAATTGAACTGGGTTTGTTAGTGCTGTTAAAGGGAGATTTCAAATGTGGTTTACATTGAAAACCAGAAATAAATAATGATTGTGACAGGATCATAAAAAAAATACCCTTCGAATAACCTAACTGTCGTCTGTTCTGCAAAAGCATGTATGGTTTTCTAGTAAGTAACCGATAGTAACCCTCTCCACGTTTGGGTCTCAGGTTCTAAGTCAGGCGTGGGCATGGTCACGCTGCTGATCGAGGACACCAACGACAACGTGCCTAAGCCGATGGATCGGGTTCTAGTGCTGTGTGAGGAGGAAGGAAAGAGGGGATCGGTTACCGTGGCAGCACACGACCCAGACCGATTGCCTTACTCCAGTCCCTACAACTTCCAGCTCTCTGGAGAGTCCCAAAACAAATGGAGGCTGAGAGATGCCCAGAGTGAGTACACTGAAATATCACATCAGTTCCTATATTTCCTATATCTGAACAATTTTTCAATTCACTTTCAATGCACTACAAACCATTGTGCATGCACGTGACACACACACACACACACACACACACACACACTGACTGACACAAACACAAACACACACACACGCACACACACACACACTCTCACAATTATCTCTGCCTCTGTCCTGAAGTTGTGTGTCTTGATCTTTCTTCTCTTGAGCTCTGTATGTCATACTTCTGTTGCCCCACTTTATCAATGTATTTCTCTTTCAGTCTTTTACCTGCTCCAGGTAGTTTTGGTTCTTACTTTCGCCATATATCTTTCTCAACATGCACATACTGGTTGGCTCTCATCATCCTGGCCTTTAGATTCTCTTGCCATCACCAAATTTCTCCCTTTTGCATTCCACTGGTCTACTTAACTATTTCACTTTCTACTTCTTCCCTCACTGAGGCTTTGGATTGTTAATCTTGGATCCCATTTGTGA
Source organism: Phycis blennoides (assembly GCA_900302315.1). NCBI lineage: Eukaryota > Metazoa > Chordata > Actinopteri > Gadiformes > Phycidae > Phycis > Phycis blennoides. The sequence goes on from OMKI01007266.1 coordinate 17,245, forward strand.
TGCTGTCAGTCTCGCGTAAATGTGAATTTGGTGATGGCAGCTGAGCTTTTTTTTGATAAGATCCAAAATAATGAGCGACAAGAATTTAACAAGACACTTGAACATGGAATTAATGTTTTTTGTAACGGGCTGTCAATCACGTATTTGGGTTTCGAGCCCTTGGGCTTCTATCTTGTTTTGTCAGTTGAATCTGCCACACGCCCTCAGTGGCTTTGCTGGGTTTCCACAACATAGGCCTGTGTGTCAGAGGAGCTCTGACACACAGGCCTATGTTGTGGAAAGTATTGCATGCCAAGCGCATGTTCCCTAAGGACATGTCGGGAGTGCTCATTTCGGTGGAACTACACTGGCTGGGTTATGCCAACGCCAGACTTGTTTGATCTTCTATGATAAATAAATAAATAATAAAGGGCCGTTTAGCAGACGCCTTTGTCCAAAGCGACTTACAATCAGTACGTTTGTGGGGTTCGACATGTG
>OMKI01007284.1:0-11899 GCA_900302315.1 Phycis blennoides
TGGGGGCCTTGGGAGGAGAGGGGAGGCGTGTCCGAGGAACAATGGGGGGGGGGGGGGGGGGGGGGGGGGGGGGGGGGGGGGTGAGGGTAGAACATAGGCTACTACTACATTCAGATGTTTACTTATGATTCTGATAAGGGTGCTTAGGTGGATGTAATAATGTAATCATGTTGCGGTACTATAATTGAATGCATGTCCACTGTATGAAAGGGGATGAGAGAGGAAGAGATGCCAACATTAGAGAAAAAATATTGGGAGGTGAGTTTTCTTCTGAACAACTCCAATGATGAAAAGTAATCTTCCATTCTCTATCCATTGTCTAATCAGACCGATGGTGACATTAATTAAGAACTTATAAAGAAAAAAATATATTCGTGTTATTTTAAAACCAAAAGGGGCACATGGTGCATAATATCGTTTACCAGCGCAAGGTTAACATTGCGCCTTGTGTGTTGGGAAATCTATGCAATATGGTCAAAAGCTGTGAGATGCGGGTCACGAGATGTGAATAGTCAACGTTCTGTTCTCGATGCCGTTTTCGCTGGCGCGCGTGCCTATTATTAGCCACGTGGGCCTCGGTGACTGGAGGTGGGTCCTCGAAGCCGCGCGCCGTCCTCACGGCTGCTGCTCTGTTAGCGGACCCGTAGGCCCAGGCTTGCCACCATTCTTTTTCGCGTTTGTTTGTTTTTTGGCGGTGGGTTGCTTCTTATTTCTGGACACTCGAAACATTCGCGGTCGTCCGCCGGTTTCCACGCCTCCTAACTATTGTCTTGAAAATGAAGTTAAATACGAGCTGCCACCAGGTGCAAGCCGCATCCGATGGAGCCCCTCTCATCTCGCTCATCGACCAATCCGATGCACCACTTCCTCATGTTGCGGTAAGAGCAGATCGGTCCGTGAAAACGAGTGGCACTGGCGGCCAGTAAACCTCGACTCATTTGCCTGGAACACAGACAACTCCATGAACGTTGCAATCTAATTTACAGCCCCTGGCTGAATGTTACATAACGTGTAGTCGTGCACAGTCGCTGTTTGGGAGGAAAGCTACTTACTTACGCATGCATTTTGTATTTGTTTTGTAGGCCAATTAACTCGGCGGTTGACGTATTTATGTTTTGTCCGTCCGACAGCGGTGTCTAAATACTCGTGATAGTGTTTTAGTAACCGCTATAGATTTGAAGAAATGCGCATTGTAGCCCTTAGTCAGAGGTGGGGGGCGATCAGCAATAATGAATGGGTGTCGAGCCTATCGGCAGCGTATTAGCCCGGCCTTAGCTCAGGTCGCTTTGGCAAACTGTTTAGTCGATTCATAGGCTCGTGACGTAAAGCTGAGAATACAGCCTGCCGTGTGTGCATTGCAGCTGAATGCTGTCGGGCACATTTTGTGAATGGCTTGCCGAATACGGGTTTTCACAGCTGTGTGTCCATCACTGGACACTGAAGACCCTCTTGGGTTTATTTGATTGTACATTTCCATCTTTCTCGTATTGACCTATTCAATAGCCTTATTAATTGATTCACAGAGTGAATGGTTGGTACTGCTGTGAGTAGCAGTGTTTTTGTGTGTACATGAACCTTTGCGACTTAACTCAATGCCTCTGGAATAGACTGAGAAAGATGGATCAGGTAATATGCATCGTACAAGCATAGTATGGCCCATACACATGTGGAAGCCCACTGTAAGGAGTGTTGAATTGAAGTTGAAGAGTAATCCCAGCGTAGACGATAGCATTATTTTCCTTTTAAAGATGCAAATTAAGATAGGATGATGCATGCTTTGTGAAGAGTCTGCAGAATATTATGCAAGACTGCCTGACATTTCATGTCACATATAGATAGAGGCTAGGCCGCAGTTCCCTTGGAAACCAGTCTGGACCAAAATAATCACCAGACTCCATTTTCTTTGGCTTCAGTTGCTGTCACATTTGCATTGCTGTGTTAATTTTGTTAATGTTCACTACGACATAGAACAATCACTTAATGTTTGTATATTTATCTTGGATATGCATTTATATGTCATGTTGTGGCCAAGGCTGTCCAAATGCACAGTATATGGTATTGATTACTTGGTATACATTACCTTGTTTATGTCAAAGGCTGCAATGTGTCAATATTTGAGTTTGTTGACATTCTCATCCAAGCCCCCAATGTGTACATCAACTGTAGCACAATAACCAAAACCTTGAATGGCAAGAAAATGTACATACATTCAAATACATTTAACAAAATATAATATAATATATATGTAAATGTGAATTTTGAGTTTGGCTACAATACATTTGGCTACAATATGCACATATTTTATTCATGCTGAATATTAACATTCAAAACAAATGTGTTTTTTTTCTGATTTGAAGGGGCTTGTGGACTTCTTAATTCAAGACTAGGGACTAAAACATCTGCATTGGCCACGGGCAGTAAGGTCACATAACATCTCTGCAGTAAAACATCTGCATTGGCCCCGGGCAGTAAGGTCACATAACATCTCTGCAGATATAATGAGGAACACACACTGGGTTAAAAGCAACCGCCATGTCTTAATCAATGCTTTAATGTTCCTCTTGCTGCACAGTTAAAAGGTGAAGCCATGTGATTATGACACGGCTTCACAACATTTTGCTGTACATGTAGTGCCTTCTCTGGACCAGTGCTTTTGTAAACATAATCTTTGGCTCTCTGTCTTTTGGACAGACCTCACCCGACAGATTCTGATATGGACTATGAGAGGCCGAACGTCGAAACTATCAAATGTGTGGTGGTAGGGGACAACGCCGTGGGCAAGACCCGCCTCATCTGCGCCCGTGCCTGCAATGCCACACTGACCCAGTACCAGCTGCTCGCCACACATGTGCCCACAGTGTGGGCCATCGACCAGTACAGAGTGTGCCAGGAGGTGAGTAGGGAAACCTACTGATGTCCACGTTGTTGCTGGTGTTTGTGTCAGGGCTGTGGTGGCTATATGGACAGGGGAATGACGTGCAGGCTGCCACAGGTCGGGCAGGTCAAACCTGGGCCGCTGCGAGACATGTTGCCTTAGCAACCACCAAGCAGCCTCATTTCCTCAGATTAAACGTGTGAATCATTGTATGTCATTGTAAGTCAACTTGTGAATGCATGATTCACACTAGACCCATTAGCATGAGGCGTGCTGTTGATTTCCTCCGTGTTACCCATGTGAGGTACTGGAGCGGTCCAGAGATGTGGTGGACGACGTCAGCGTCTCCCTTCGCCTCTGGGACACGTTTGGAGACCACCATAAGGACCGGCGCTTTGCGTATGGCAGGTGAGACACAACTAGGGTTTCGCACCAGTCACAAAAAAAAGTCCAAACTTCTCAATTTCACCATCGTATTTATTTAGAACATTTTACATGCCACACAAAATCAACGCCTCCCTGCCTCCCTCCCTGCCTCCCTCCCTGCCTCCCTCCCTGCCTCCCTGCCTGCCTCCCTCCCTCCCTCCCTCCCTCCCTGCCTCCATGCCTCCCCCCCACGTCACCTCTGCGTGAGGCCACTGTCCTGTGGGTCGGAGCAGCTCATGTGATACCCTTCCTAAGACCCAGGCGTTGTAGCAGCGCGTGACTCCGCTGGCTGACGACGTCCTCTGCTCCGGGGTGCAGCGTGTCACCTCCGGGGCTCTTGACTCTGACATGCGGGCAGCTTGAGAGGGACTGGGTGACCGTCATAGAAAGCCAGAGTGTGAACAACACGACACAAACGTTGCTAACTGATCAGACCAATAGTATATTTTGAATGAAAATACTTTTAAACTAAGGTTTCAGTTTCGTCAAAGGGTTTAGTTTAGTGCAGCTGCTGCTGGGCCATCTAACTTGAAGCTAACACGGTACCCTCCTTGGCGTTCATGTATGTTGGATTTGACACAGTGTTTCCTCGGGTAAGACGCGTTTCGCTGGCCAGCTTTGCATTTTGCATTACAACTATTGCAACAAACGTTGTCTCGTCCATTTGTGAAAGTGTTAACAACCATACGTCTGATGGCTTTTGGCTCTCCATTGCATTGAGTGTTGGAACGCACCCCGTGAACAAGCTGTCTCTCTCTCTCTCTAATATAATCTGAAGCCTACTTTCTCACCCACCAGATGCGCTCTCAGCATTTCAGGTACCAATTTGGCACCGGTAGGTTTAACCTGAATAGGTATTCTGTAGTAAAGACGTCATTCGGTCGGTAGCCTTAAAAGCACCGGCACGAGTGGGGCACCCAACCCTAGACACAACACGGGCTGGGCCGCTCGCCCAGTCTCACCTGATGACCCTGTGCTGTGATCAGGTGACGCTCTCCTTCTGTGAATGGGTGATTTTGTCATTGAATCCTCTTTCACACCGTCTCTGTTTCTCAGTCTCCTGACACTCTGTCTCTCCCCCCCCCATTCAGGTCGGATGTGGTGGTGCTCTGTTTCTCAATTGCAAACCCAAACTCGCTGTACCATGTGAAGACCATGTGGTACCCGGAGATCAAACACTTCTGCCCCCGTGCTCCTGTCATCCTGGTGGGCTGTCAGCTGGACCTGCGCTACGCAGACCTGGAGGCGGTGAACAGGGCTCGGCGGCCCTTGGCTAGGTAACCCGCTTGGTTCACAGAACTGATACCTGAGTGGGACCACTCTGGGAATGCACCGCGAGATCATTGTATTCACCACTGCATATCTGTTTGGTATTCACTCCTTTACAAACCAGCAGGCAATATCAGGTTTCTCTGTTTCTCCGTTTTCCAGACCCATTAAATCGAATGAGATTCTGGCCCCAGAGCGAGGCCGGGAGGTTGCGAAGGAGCTGGGGGTGCCATACTACGAGACCAGCGTGGTCGCTCAGTTTGGTGTCAAGGATGTCTTTGACAATGCTATCAGGGCCGCATTAATATCACGCCGACACCTGCAGTTCTGGAAATCCCACCTGAGAAACGTCCAGCGGCCACTTCTTCAGGCGCCCTTCTTGCCGCCTAAGCCTCCCCCGCCTATCATCACTGTTCCGCCTCCACCCACCTCCACAGAGGAGCACCCGGCGCGCCTTCTGGAGGACCCTCACTGTGCCGACGTCATCCTGGTTCTGCAGGAGCGACAGAAGATTTTTGCGCACAAGATATACCTGGCCACCTCCTCCTCCAAGTTCTACGACCTCTTCATCATGGAGGCCCAGCCCGAGGAGGCGGAGCGCCCCCCGCGGGGTCCGGCGCTCTCCGGTCGGGAGCTGCTGATGCGCGCCGCCAGCTTCGACGTCTGCGAGAGCAGCGACGACGGCGGCGGCGACCGGGCCAACCTGCGCGCCTGCACCAGCGACGGCACCCTGAGGGACTCCCAGGGGACTCGCCAGGGCAAGCTGCTCTCCTCGTGGAGCAGGGCCTTCGTGAGCATCCAGCAGGAGCTGGTGGACGACCCGGTGACCTACAGCCCCAGGCCCATGACGGTGGTGCACATGGACCACTCCATGCTGCTCGGGCCCTTCCGGGCGGTGCTGCGCTACCTGTACACGGGTCAGCTGGACGAGCACGAGAAGGAGCTGATGCACATCGCGCACATCGCCGAGATGCTGGAGGTGTTCGACCTGCGGATGATGGTGGCCAACATACTGAACAACGAAGCCTTCATGAACCAGGAGATCACCAAAGCCTTCCATGTACGGCGCACGAACCGAGTCAAAGAGTGCTTAGCCAAGGGCACCTTCTCGGGTGAGATGTCGGCGGACCCCTTTTGGATAAAGAGAACAAAAGAAAGGAAACTAAGTAATGTGGTAATAATGTGCATTGTCTCCGTATTTCAGACGTTGTGTTCAAGCTAGATGATGGCACCATCATGGCCCATAAGCCCTTACTCATCTCCAGCTGTGATTGGATGGCAGCTATGTTCGGAGGGCCTTTTGTGGAGAGCTGCACCAAAGAGGTTAGTGTCAGCTGTTCTGTCATGAAGGAACACACACTATGATTTCTAGTGTTTTGCTTTAGACTTGTACGCATCAGGAAGATCATCACATCATAAAGACATACACATAACACACATTTCTCACTCTCTTTCTCTTGTTCTCTCTCTCAATCTTGCTGTCTCTCTCTGGCCTCTTGCTTTTGTGTTATGAACACAAATGTTTTGTGTTTATGTACTCAGCAGAATAAAATGATACAAAAAAAACATTGACTAACCTTGGCAGCCATGATTCAGTTTCATTGGATTACTTGGTTTCTTGCAGCGTAAGATATATATATATATAACAGTCCATGTGCACAGGGGTCCTTTTGGCTTCACCCACTTTAGTGGAATGATAGGGTAACTTCCACTGTGTATCGTTTCACTGTCATAAACCAAGATACTGACACAGGTTGTTTTTGTTTGCCGCCCACAGCGCACTTTATTTCTGAATAGAACCAGGGTCTATTGATGTGTGTTAATGTAACTGAAAGATCGCTGTGGGCCAGTGCTCCGTGCACCGCCCTTTGTGCTTTGTCTCCTATTCCAACTCCGACTCTCCTTCCCCTGAGAACAGCTACTGCCGTCTTTTTAAAAGAAGACAGGTGATTTGTTTTAATTAGGTGCAGAGGGCCACGCCCTCTCCCGTGTTTCCCTGTGCCCCAGCCAGACAGTGCTAACCCAGCAGCCCCCAGAATGGAATTACTGGAATGGATGGTGCAGTTGGCACGTTCTCTCCATTTGTAGGGCTTGAACTGAAGCTTCTGCTTTTCTTTTAATTGGAGGCCCTAAATTGCTGTGCTGTGCTAAGTGTGTATTGTGAGTTTATGTGGGTGACTCAGAAATTGCAGAGAAATTGCTCTGCTGCAAGGCCAGCACACACACACACACACACACACACGTTTGTGTGTGTGTGTGAGTGTGTGTGTCTGTATTTGCTGCTCTTTTAAAATACACTATTGCTAGTAGAGACCGCCCGACAGTGTTAACTAACTGTGTTTCTATCAACCAAGTTGATTATCATTACAGCTCATAAAGATGCTGTGCTATTATTCTGCCTCTCAGGTGCTGTTCCCCAACACCACCCGCAGCTGCATGAGAGCTGTGCTGGAGTATCTCTACACGGGCCGCTTCTGCTCTCGAGTCGACCTGGACGCCATGGAGCTGATCGTTCTGGCCAACCGTCTTTGCCTCCCTCACCTTGTTGCACTTACAGGTAGGACCCGGGTGGCTGCTTTAGCACTCCTGTCTGTTCTCATTTGGGCGGTTGAATTGACCCGTCATTACATTTCTGTTTCAGAACTTTACACGGTAACAATGCTGATGGAGGCAGCCATGATGGGGGCTGATATCGATGGTGATGTCCTGGTGTACTTGGATATGGCGCAGGTAACATTAACATATCATAACATATCAAAAGCGTAGAGTTAAAGGTGAAGTGTGTAGAATTTAGTGGCATTTAGGGGAACGGATTTGGCAGATATGTATTATGGTGAGTATTATGGTGTTATGTAACACTATAATACATATAGTTATAACACGTATATAAAGTGTTTTAATTAGTGTATAATCATAATAATATAATATAAGACCTAATTTCCCCTCAGGGATAAATAAAGTTATAAAAGCTATTAATTAATAATATTAGCTATTAGTTAATAAAGCTATTCTAATCCTATGAAAATTACAATTGTTTCGTTACCTTAGAATGGGCTGTTTATATGGGCCGCCATGCTGCACCGGCATGTTTCTACTGTAGCCCAGAATGGACAAACGGCTCTAGAGAGGACGTGTTTTAATTCAATCCAAAATTGCGATTTGGGCAAGGAGTTGTAGGAAGGAGGGCGGTGTATTGTCCCCATGGCTGCGACCCATTGTGGTACTTTTTAGTGCCGTTGTTGTGTAGTAGCCTTACAGTGCGCGATGTTCTTCATGAAATGCACCACACACCATGCCTTTATGATGTACAATGCTGTATACTATACTTTATACTATATACTATACTTTATACTGCATGTGAAGCCCAACCCTCTCTTGGAAGCGTGGTCAAGGTTGAGGTCGTTTCCCTGTTCAGTAACTAAAAGTAGGCTATCACTCTTTCGGAGAAAGTTGAATCCAAAATGGTTGCGATGCAAAGGCACACTGTGATCAAAAGCAACTTGTATTCACAGACCACTGTGCAAGTCAACGTTGGCTCCTAGCAACGACTGCTATGGAGATGAATGATACATATAACAGATAATTCTAGGTCTATGAATGTAGTCAAGTACTCTGGATGCAGTTAGACCTGCAACATGTACAGTGCCCATGGTGACGATGATAAAGATACTCGATTGATTTATTTGCAGGCTAGAGCCGTGAAAGATCTACCTTGGTGCGATTAAAATTAATGACGCTTAGAAACGGAAATTGCGCCATATGTGTACAGTCCCATTCAGTCGTAGATGATTACATCATTTTGCAAGTACCTACTGGCACCTAACACAACACAAGCCAGGTCAGGTCTCTGAATAGGGAGAGGTGATGGGCTTTAATTGGTTGCAACCTCACACTTTTTACACGTTAGACGTTTGGGTGTAACGTGGGTTTCTGTTAGAGCTTGTCCTCAAATATTGCAATATTTTCCTTTTATTTTGTTTTTTAAGCAATTGAATACAAAAAGCTGATGGATTGTTTATTAATGATAAGATTTTACAATTAATTTGTACATTATTTTATCATACTGACACATCTGCATTGGAGATTGTTTCCATACGATGCTGCATACAGATGTATAACCAAACTCTTGCTGTCCCAACAGTTCCATTGTGCCCAACAGCTTACAGGCTGGTGCCTTCACCACATCTGCACTAATTACAACAGTGTGTGCCGCAAATACCCCAGAGACATGAAAGCAAAGTCTGCAGGTAACATCCATAGAACAGCAAAGTGCATCAAATCTGACACCGATGGCCATTTTGATAATGCATCTGTCTGAACAGCAACACACTCTGGCAGCTGGTTACTCAACGTGTCTGAAATGGAGACCAACATCAAATTATTTAGTCACACTTTCAAACAACCAGAGACAAACAAGACTCATCCCACTTTCTTTGTATGATAGAAAAGAACGTAATCCTTCATGCTTTGAAGCTTATCACGCAGTCAGAGGCCGTTGTCCAACACAAACATTTCAAAGCTGTTTTGCTCTTCTGCAGAGAACCAAGAGTACTTTGAGAAGCAGCGCTGGCCACCGGTGTGGTACCTGAAGGAGGACGACCACTACCAAAGGGCCCGTAAGGAGCGTGACAAGGAGGACTACCTGTACCAGCGGAGGCAATGCAAACGTAAATGGCTCTTCTGGAACATCCCCTCTTCTCCGTCCTCTAACTCTCCTCCCTCCGGGTCGTCTGCTGTTATCTGACGGGGTTAAGAAGAATCCACTGACTACTGGTGACGGACACTCCTATAGAAACAAAGCGAGTCCTTGATGCTCCTCAGAGCGGGATGTTGTTTCATGGTGGAGTGTTCCACAGTGGCAGTGCACTGAGTCACAAGCCTCATTGACAGGAAGTGAGTTGAGGAATGGCACCGTCGTCACCTGCCGAACGAGCCATGATCATTTCATTGAAAGGTCGACTTGAGGTTTCTAAAAAAAAAAGGACGTCTGCTGGTACAGAGCTTGCATCCATTGATTGCCCTGAACTGATAACCAAGTGCTGCTTAGGAGAGCTGCAACAACCAGCAATTTTACACAAAATCCCAAGTCTCAGAGATACAACATTTTGCCCTTGGGTGTTCTCTAACAAAACTACCAAACTCAGTCTTCAGTAGGATCCCCTCAGCAAGAAACTTTCCATGTATCAAGTCAATACAGGCCCTCACAAATCACACAGCACGGTTGCTTTCAATAGTCCAGAAGACTGGCCCTTGGGTGACAACAGTTCACACTACACAGACAGAGAGAGAAAATACAGATTTGACTCCTTTTGTGTTTCTGTTGTTTACAGATTTGAATGTTTGTGTACAGTTTGCACAGCTCTTTGTGAAGTCATTCTGAATCTCAAGTACTCATCTCCCTTATTGTGCAGTCTGGTCTGTTGACATCTTGTTACACTAAAAGGGCTTTCGTTTACATGAATGCAGGTTGTATGTCTTCTGAAAGACATGAGAGATTCCTTGAGAGAAATAGATATTTTCTTGAACTTGCCAGTAAAACCAAACATGGGTTTTTTTCAGTTTACTGGGTATGTTTGTATGATTGTTCATTGCTATTGTTTCCCTTTCTTTCAATGTGTTGAAGCCTGACAGTTGTTCTTATAGTCTCTAGAGACTTGCTCACACTCCTTACATGGCATTCATTCGGTTTTAGAATGGATGAGTATGCGTGATACACGTCACACTTTATAGGAGCACATTTGATGCTTAGATATGCGCTGCGCTGAAAACCTCCAGTAACATGAGCTTCTCTTCTCTTTTACGCTCTGCAAGCGTTTTAGAAATGTATGGGCTACAGGATGCCCGGCTGGAGTGGGCTGTTTTGTGGCATGTGTGTGTGTGTGGCAGGAATCATGGATGCCTTGGTAAAGCCATCAGCCTTCTGCTAAGCTCTTGTTTGTTCTTGAAGTCTTCTGAAGAACCTACAGCAACCCCCTGCAGCAGCATGCTGGTGGCAGTGCTAGGTCCAGCACGCTGCTGCTACTGACACATGGGATGCTTGAGATTCATTTTGAAAAGTGGAAAAGAAATAATGTTTGGTTGAATTAGTGTTTTAGTGTACTTGTATTTTAATGCTGTTCTTCTCTTCCTGCTGTATGTGGATTGTATTGTTCGGATTTGTTGTCAAAGGTATTGTTCAGATAAAATGCAAGAAACCTGGATTAATGTATGTGCAGTTAAGCCACTATTACTGCAGATGGTGATAGAAGGAAGTACAGTATTGCGCAATGGGAAAAACGTACAATATACTGGTCTAGTATGGTTTTAGGATTATATATATATATATATATAACTAACAAATTAACAGAGTAAATCGGACTACCAGTAGCAACTATTTTACCTGGTGCTAGCATCTAATGGTCGCACTCATGGAGTATACATGTTCCTAAAAAAAAAATGACTTGGATTGCCGGCTTCACTTTAAGCAGCACATGGTGAGAGAAGGCTCACCTTAGGCATGCAAATGTCTGGTCAGACTTTTTCTAAGCCATGACTTTGAGATCCGAATAATTACCAACTTCAAAACAGCAGAATGCATGAACAAGGCTTGACAAAACGGCAAAAACGATTCATTTAATTCCTGATTAACACAAATGGTGGTGCTTGTACTGTAAATCACAATATTTACCTTGTTCATAGTTGCATTAATGTACCCCATGTAGTTTAGGGTTATTTAACAGGGGTACTATAATGTCACGTTTACTCTGGTCCTCACCTCTCCAACTAAACGCATAACTGCTCCAGTGATATATTCTTCAAGCGCTTTTCCCAGCTTATCTCCAGTCTGAAATGCGTGATATTTCTACCATATGTATATTTTTTAACTACGAGGTCACAAGTAAAAATGGCACGTTTTAGTAGTGGCTTATCTTTTATAGATTCTGCAATGATGGGTGTAGCTGGGCAGCGTTATTTATATTGACTACGTAAGTATTTCACCAGTCCATTTCATTTCCTATCTTTCTTCTGCCGATGTTTCGTGTTAAAGACACCTCATGCCTTAATGTACAGTGTGTGGTGTTGGATGTAAATAGTGATGCTGTGTGAAGACGTGTTTGTGTACTAAACATGTAATTTACACTGGTACTGGAAGTCATGTGTGTATATATGTAGATGTACATATTGCATAATCTGAGTGTGACATAGTTTGTGAGGGGCTGTTTGAATAATTATTATGTTTTTATTGCCATTTCCATTATTGAGACCACCTAGTATATGTTAAGAGACTATTCAGTTGTGACATTGGTATTATATGATTATTAATATTATTTAAAATTCGTTACTAGAAAT
>OMKI01007284.1:17165-32857 GCA_900302315.1 Phycis blennoides
GGATGGATGGATGAATAGATGGATGGATGGGTGAAGAATTTAAACCATTACTCAAATTAGAACTGCATCACTATGATCTCCTGAGCTCGCCAACTAATGGCGCTTTCCACTCGCTTTCCCTCTGTCTCTATCTCTCTCTCGCTCTCTCTCTCTCTCTCTCTCTCTCTCTCTCTCTCTCTCTCGATTTCTCCTTTTCCTTCCTTTTCTCTCTCCCTGTGAATGATTTTTATGCTGTGCTGAAACATGTGGAGGCGTTGGGAGAGGATTTAAACGTAACGACACCCCCCCCCCACACACACACACACACACACACACACACATCCCCCCGCCCACCCACCTTTTTATTTTTTTTGCATCTCTGTTGTCTTCCACAAGCCTCCAATTGGCGCCGGGGCGTCTCTGAGTGCGGCTGTGCCCAGGGCGGGCTGCCGTCTCGGGTGCCCTGGCACGCCGGTGGGTCCTACCCCCGTCATCCCCAGGAAAGCCTCCGCGTCCACCGTGGCAGCAGGAACCCTCTCAAAGGTCTGGTCGGGTGTGGGAGAGAGGGAGGGAGAGGGAGAGAGAGAGGGAATGAGAGAGAGAGAGGGAGAGAGAGGGAATGAGAGGGAGACAGAGGGAGAGAGCAAGTGACAGGGGGGCATTCTTTTATTTGTATTATTCTACGTGGGCGATAGGCATGTGTAAATATACATGCATGATATTTGAGAGGTGACTTCCCTTGTGACCTATGACAGTGAGGGTCTAAACATGAAACATGTAATGTCTCCCTAATTGAATATGCATGGGGCTCAAGTGGTTGGTGTTGGCTCAGTTGGATTACATCACCGTGGTACCGCTCCCTGCCAAGACTCCCAGAGTTCATTTCTGGCTAATGTTCCTCTTTGTCACCGCGGGACTCCGTCGAGGTGACCCCCCGTGACCCCCCCGTGACCCCCCCCCCCCTTTTATTCGTTGTCCATTTGTACGGAGTGGACAGGGTCCATGCAGGCCCAGCAGGCCTGCGTCTGCATATTCATCACAATGGAGTGCCGCTTAATCCGGCTCATCCACAGGCCTGACGAAGAGCCCGTTAACGTGTTGTGTATGATGTCATGAAGACCGTTTGTCCCCACTGGACTGGGGATTTTAGACAAGCGGGTGCAGAGATGTTTTTTGTTCATCTGTTCTTCCCCCTTTCTCTTGTATGACTTATTACTTCTTTGCATGTCTCATTTTCTTTTAGCCTTTCTTCTTCCACTGTAATCCACCTCCCATGCCTTAAAAAAAAGTGTTTTTATTCATTATTGTAACCCTATTTCTGAGCCTGTCACTTACTAATGCACAAGCAATTGAAGTCGGCCTTTGTCTAATGAGTAGGTAAAATATGACCATGATCCATATGTAATACACATTGTGTTATTGATAAGAGGACACTAAGCGATCACAGAAGATGGAGGATGCTTGTGGGGGACTCTAGGTTGAGATGTTGGCAGTGTTTTCAATGTTCTATTAATTACTTGTGCCAAATTCCCCTTCAGGGGTTAATAAAGGAATATCTATTATTGCAAAATTACCAATATGTGGATTGAAACAAAAAGCACCACATATATGCAGCGTAGATGGTTCAACTCATTATAATTATGCTTTTAGAGAGGTAGAAATGTAAACCCAGTAGAGTATGAGAATCTATTGCATCAAAGACTTCCAAGTTGCTAATATAAATACAGACCAAACCTGTACCTTCTGATTTATTATTCACTGAAATGCTATCCTGTCCTTTTCATATACATTGGTGGCAAGATCAGTTCAAACAGAGATTCATCATCTGAGCGGAAAAGCATCTGCTGCTGTGGATGCTTAGACAAACACGCAAGATTAAATTTCTATTTATATGAGCCACAGACACCTAAGATTTGTCAGGGAATCATTGTGAGAGCCATCAAAGCGTCTGGGTTGCACTTTGGCACAGTATGTTAATACATTCATGTTCCTAATGAGATCGGCCTATCAGGCTTGTGTATATTTCCGTGAGCCAGTACTAAATCTGTTAAGCACTGCTGTGGTTAAGATTGTGAAAACAAAGTTACCATGTTGTCATCATGATTGCTATTTTGCAAACGTGAATAAGACAAGCAAGCAATGGTAAATGGCTAATCAATTAATGTATCTTAACTAAAAAAGGTGCTTGACCTCGTCAGAAAGCAAAGCAGAAGCCGTCATGTTAAGCGTTAGGAGCAGACTGGTGATTGCCTCTTCACTAAAGTCTCAGGAACTAAAACCAGTCAACAGTTGTGGGACAAATGGTTTGTACGTTTTAATTATCAGATGAAAAAAAAAACTACAAAATGTTTTCTCGTTTCCAAAAGCCTTGTTTTCTAAATCTTTGTCTTTGCATTTCTGGATATTTAAATGGTCATTCTAGAAAATGAAACAATTAAACTTAATTCAACTTGTTGAAATTCTTAACATTATTAGCACATAACTGCATGATTGCTTTTGGAATGGTGGAATCGGTCGTGGTATGGTGTTGTTATGGCCATAGCATTAAACAGTCCTCTGATCCCCCCCACATTTAAAACTACCATAAAGTTATAATAAGTTATCCTAGGAAGTTTCCTTAAGAGTTAGACGCATGGCTTAGTGGCATTTAGCCCAAACTGTTTTGTGGTCCAGCACAGGGTTTAGTTACACTTCTGCAACCAATCCTCTGATTCACCTTCTCTAAGAACAGCTCGAGGGCTGCTCCAAATGCTTAACTCTCCATAATGCCATCCCCTTCATCTGCTCAGTGGTCTTATTGTCTTAACTCTGGATGCAGGCGTGGAGTGGAGGAACTGGAAAGGGGTTAACACGCGTTTAAAAAACATTAAAAAGAAAGAACCGTTAAAAGAAATGTTAAAATTTACACACACACACAGTGTGTTTATGTGCTTTGGCTTATCTCCCCCTGGTGTGTGATTGGTAGTGTCTTCATGTGGCTTTCATGCAGTGGTTGCTTTGTGTCGGCTAATCAGTCTGCAGGTGTTTCACACTGCGTGTGTGTTTGCAACATATCAGGTTGGTGTGAGGAGCTTTAGCTCCATCATTGTCCCCGTCGACACGGAGCAGGCTCCACCTGTTAATGACGGCTGCTGCTCTCTTGATAGATTGATTTATCAGCGTCTGAACGCTGGGGGAGGATCACTCACACTTCCCTTGTCATCGCTGTGATCCTGTAGTTTGGAAGCAGAGAAAATAGTATGCAAATCATTCGTTAATCCCTTTACATTATTTGTTCCATTTCTCTCCTTCGTTTTCACACTTGATTTTTTTTTTCTTTTGCACAGCAAGCTGACAGGCGGACTCCCTCACAAATTGTATTCTCAACGGGGGGGAAACATCCTCCATCCATCTTGCTTTCAGAGCGCACTTGATTTAATTAAGTAAATTAATTAATTTATAAGATTTACCTGAGCGCTACTTAACAAGTACTCTTTATACTGCCCTTCAAAACCTCTCCCGGGGGAAACGAATCGATTGCTACTGTACACGTGAACATGGCTCATTGCACTCGTTGCTGTGCCGGTCTATTACTGAGGGATTATGAACATGCCATTAACCTAAGCACATAGCACTTTTTTAACCTGTATGCATGCGTTTGTTGTGCAAACCTTCGCTCGCTCGGTTAATCATTTCCAGAAGGAATAACAAAATAAGATTACCTCAATATTAGGATCAGCATCATCAGCATAAGGCGACCTTAGAGTCTGGAAGTTTACGACACCGCGGGAGATTTTGTGTCCGGCGTCCCTGCATAGTTTGCTGTTCAAACAAATAATAAGAAATAGGTGGGATGGTCTTACAGCCAAGAAGCTTAAAATGCAAAAATCACGATTAAGCCGAATCTTCCTTGGCCAATGGCGTTGCATTTTGGTGGGCTTGTGTTGATTTC
Source organism: Phycis blennoides (assembly GCA_900302315.1). Taxonomy (NCBI): domain Eukaryota; kingdom Metazoa; phylum Chordata; class Actinopteri; order Gadiformes; family Phycidae; genus Phycis; species Phycis blennoides. Next base: position 21,076 of record OMKI01007284.1, read on the forward strand.
CGCCGCCCCTCCCCAAATGAAAACACTAGAGATTTAGGTGGCTTTTCACAAAATGTATCTCGACATTTATCCAGCTTAATCTTCTTAACATATTAAAGTGATTTGCTTCACCCTGAAGTGGCTGAAGCTATATCAAGCTCACCGCCCCTCATGGCACTAAGACCTTAAAGGCATTGTGGACATTTTTCACATTTTACATTTTCCTGAATAAGACAAAGGTGGGCAGAAGTCAAACTGATCCTGCCATCTTACTATCAGAGAGAGAGAGTGACTGACTGAGTGAGTGACTGAGCAAGTGACTGAGTGTGTGTGTGGTGTGTGTGTGCGCGTGTGTGTGTGGTGTGTGTGTATGTGTGTGTGTGTGTGTGTGTTAGGCCAACTGTTGCTCTCACGACAGTGCTCTTCATCACATGTCTGTGCCAGGACTGCCCACACCGTGGTGTGGAGGTTTAGCAGCTCTCGGCTCCATTGAGAGAGGTTTAGGTAGGTAGAGTAGGTGTTGGCAAGTTGCTTTGTTTTCTCTTTTGGTGGTTACCATGAAAGGCATGGATAATAATATAAAACTGAACCAGAACCGCCAAGATGCAGCCGATTTACCACTGCCAACTTTGTTCCCTTTCAGCTAAATTGGGAACTTTCCAGTAGATGATGATGATGATGATGGTGATGATGATGATCTGCTTAACCTTTTCTCAAGACAAGGCACACATTCATTTTGGGAATTTGTAGCGACAGTTGCAGTCTGTTTTCTTTTGATCCCCTCCTCCCAGATTAGACGAAACAGGCCATGGTCAAAGCCAGGGACGTCTCCTGCTGCTATTGGACGAGATGATTTGCTGCAGGGCAAATTATTTGTCTGTGCTAATGAGCTGAGCTTGATGTTTAAACTTTGTAGCTGCATTGTGACTCAAGCGTGAACCTATTCATTGTCGTCTTGGTATTTAGCTAAATGTCTATTACAGTAAAATCGAAATGATCATCGTATCAGAGATGTAATTTCTTTAACGAGAGAATCAATGGGGGGGGAGAATGCACCATCTGATAGTGTCTTTGGATGCCTCTTTGAAATGCCTACATGCATTATGATATAGTTATGTTTCATTTTATGTTTAAAATCTGTCTGAGGACGGTATTCCAAAGAGAAGCGCATGGTGATGCTGTGGACAACGGCAGGTTGTTGTTGCAGCCCTGTATCCCGGATACAGTCTCCCTGACCCCATAGCCCCCCACGGATGGAGAAACGCTGAAGACAAGGAGCACTCCCTTGTTTAAGAATTCATATTGAAATGGTCATAGGTATTTCATGGGGTCTAGACAACGAGAAAGTACAAATGGTTTCTATATAATAGCTTTACAATGAAGAATTGGTTGGTATCCAGTCAACCCTTTTCACACAGGTGTGTCGCTCATTACACTAATAATGGGTCAGATGCTTCTGTGTACCACGGTAGAGATGGTAGACTCCCCATCACCTTCATCTGCCTGTGCTCTGGGACATCAAAAGAGCAGACCCATAATAAGCGCTATGAGCGACACAAGGGTTTGTCGTGTGAGGACACCTCTGAAAAGGGTCTTTTGAGCCACAGTCGCCCGGATTAACTACCTGCTACCTAGCCACATATAACCTTCCTTCAGACTGCAGGTAACAGTCACAAGAAGCAGCCCATAAGTAACGAGTGATGGCCACGAGGGATGGTTCTGCTGATGGTAACGGCGTTGCCCCCGTCCACTTCTACTGAGGCCATTGAGGTGTCTGTGGAATGCATCCAATGTTCCCAAAGTCTTCTGTGCTTTCTGTTGATGATCAGGATGGTGTCATGTAGCTCATAAAAACAAATCCCCCAAAAGGTTTGTAAAGGAAGAGAAGTATTTTCTTCCTTTTGTTTCAATCCACAAAAGATGATAGATAACATCATTTGCCGAGCCTCGCAGGGACCTGTGCCTGAAATGTGTTATAATGTGTTAATGTGTAATAATTCAGATTGTGTCTGAAACCTAGAAAACGTTGTTCCACATAGCACAGCTCTCCCCAGCTACTTCAAACAAACTGAGTGGCTGCTTCTTTTCATAACACATAAATCGGAAAAATTGATTAGAAGTGGAAAGCTTAGAACTGTGTGTTGTTGTTTTTTTCTTCCTGAACCATGCATCTTTTTCTTGAACAACTGCTGCTTAAATTCAGGAAAAAATATATTGTGGCTTTGTTTTTTATTTCTTTGCCCAAATCCTATGGATGGTGCTTCAGGTTTTTCCTTGAGTATAAAGTTGATATTGTTGTGGAGAAGGAGAAAGGACTTTTTTTCCCCAGTCTGTGTGCAGGAATGCAGATTTCTTCCCCCCCGTGAAATCCTAATTGTGCCTTGGAGGGCTGGTAGGCTATCTCAGCCCCGCTTGGCTCAACAGGATTTGTGTCTGTGTATGTTAGAGTATGTCTTTTAGCCTGAATGCGGATATAACCCTTTCATTGCACAAGCTGTTGATTTTTTTCTTCCTCATATGTGCTGATAGGCAGATCCTGTGCAGCCATAGCTTTTGTGTGTGAAGACATTGGAAGTTTTGTTTGGACAGCTTTCATGTTGAAAATTTGTTTTTTTATTCATGTATGTATATATACGTCAAGTAAGCTTCATAAATGACACAAGACTGCTCTCTGCAGAGTGACTATATAAGGCTGTTTGTGGATGTTCATAGCCAGACTGGAACAAGGAAAGCCAGAAAGCATATCTCAAGATAAAATTAATCTCTCCTTCCTGCCGATTGGTTCTAATCCCGTTTCTAAGATACCATCTCTATAGGAATTAGTGCGGCCGACAGTCAAACAACATATGTAACAATTATCGCTCCGGTTGTTAGTGATCGCCGCAACAGGAGCTCACCTCTTAAAGATGCTATAGGAGGCTCTTAACACCTGTCTGTTTTCTCCATCTAGCGATCCAACTCACTGTTTCCCCTCGTTCTTTAGTATCCGCGGCAAGTAGCGACATGGAAAATAGCTGATATATTCAAATGAATCATCAGTGCTGGAAATGATTCAATATGTGCTGCATTCAGATGGCTGATATATTATTCCCTTGGGCAGCGTCGGCGACGGAGCCGCGCTGCCGTTTTTATGTGTGCTTTCTTTATCAGTGTGTCAGGCAGAGACGATGAGCTTGTTCTGTGTGAATGGAGGAGCCCTTGAACCATAAACCTGCAGCCCCTCTGATAACAGTTTCCACATTGTGATGTTGTGAACGTTCGCTGTCATGTCCCCTCTGACGGGGCTAAATATATCAACATTTACTAAATAAAGGACCTGTCATAGAAATTACTTTATTTCAGCCATCTCTATGACATTTTTTTCCTTTGTATCCGCGGTCTTAATTTGCAAAGATACGTACATTTCGGAAAAAATTGAATAAAAATAAAATTTCTGAAGAAACACGTTAGCGTTAATTCCTACTTCATGTCTCAGCTTTGAATATTTAAAGAAGGTTTGCATGGTTTGTAACTGTTCTTTTCAGTTGTGACTTTGTGTACGTGATTGGCGGTGAACCCTGTCTGCAGCACGAGCTGTGATGCACTGGACCTCCTGGGCGCCTGACGTCTGAGGGGAGCCACGTCGTGGTAGGTGAGATGAGTGCTGCACTGATTCACTCGGAGCCTGCGCCATGACATGGGCCCCCGATTGTCAGACTGGTGGGCTGGTGATATTGGAACACAGACGGTGCTTGTCTGTTTGAAATATTCCGTTTTGAGCTTCCAAGCCCTGGGCACTCCTCGCCAGTCTCCCAACACCCAGCTTCGCCCACTGAAACAAGAGTCTTCCATACTGGAAAATCCAGGCTTGTCAACTGGCAGTCTGGACTTGGTTCAGCCTACACGCCAAGCACCACCACCACTGCCACCCCTCAACAGGCACTAGAGCTAGCCTCCCCGTGCAGAAGCCTTTTGGTCGCCGGCCATGGATGGCGTCAATAGCATCTTCCTACACAGAAGTGACTGAACGGAGGGCACACGAAAATGTGGGAATAATTTACACTTCCGCACTGTACTACCATCAGAAACCATAATTAATCATGATAGAAAAAATGTGGAAGCCATCTTGGCTGGTGAGACACCCAGTGCCTGTGAACAGCACTGACACCTTTGACAGCTCCCATGGCCAAATGGGAAGAGGTGTTGAATGGCTACAATTTAGCATCCACCATGGCGGGATGCACCCCCTAAAGTGGAGAATTGTCCTGCTGCATTATGTTTTCCCACAGAAAGCATTGGCATACTGATGGCTTCTTATGAATGTTCAAGTCATAATCCTATGTATTATTTACATAGGTCACTCGGTCAGGCAGGCAGCAGGTTTATTGTTGAAACTTTGTTCTAATTGAATCTAGCACGCAAGATTTCACTAATTTGCAATTATTACACGTTCGTTTCCATAGTAACTAAATAGCAGCCTTGTGTAAATAAGAAAACTTAAAAAAATACATTTTGTATTCAAGAATGATTCTGTCAGTAATTAAAGAACATAGAATCCTGGAACAAGCTGGGCCCATTCAATTATCCACAGGCATCATTGTTTCCAATTGGATTCTTGGTCTTCAAATTAGCTGTTCTTTTAATCACAGATTGTAGGTGAGAATCCAAACCATTAACCTTTTTTCTAAATAATTTGGTTTCCTACGCACATGGCCATTAAAATGTGCTAACTGTTAGTCTTGCTTGTGTAAGCCACACTTGGTTGTCAAAGTGGCAGATACCGTACTTTTTAATGGAATGACATGCCGGACAGATTAATTATACATACAAGTCCACTGCTGTAATTTACCCTGCTTGACCTTGTTGTGCTCCCTGACGTGTCAAAAACATGTTGGTTCATGGTTCATTTACCACGGACCGGTCTTTAAGTTCAGAATTAGTCTGTACCTAGCTGTGCGCTATTGGAGAGCAAGCCTGCTTTTTTGCTAGTTGTCTGTATGAGCCGGTTCATTTTGCAGAATAGCTCCCATTGCTGTGAGTAGGTGTTTGTGTGCAAAGCCACCACTAGAAAGTGTCGAAAGCCTCAGCTAGCAAGATCGCATCCAGGGTGACTAATAAGCTTAACATGAAGCACGGGTGTGTTCGTAAGCATGGCGCGGTAAAAGAAGTCCTCAATGTTGAGAGAAATGCAGAAATTGTTCCTTAGGCTGTGGCTAATTCCATCACCCCCCTGAAGCTTCAATCAGACTGTGAACCGTCGTACCAGGACTCTCAACAGAAATAAAGTGGCAAACACGGCTAAATACAGACTGCATTTTAACTTTCCCAAGAGTGTGATTGCAAGAGTGAGTGAGATTTTAATTGCTACAGTAAATGACAATGTGAAATGAAGTTGATTTGGGATTGAATCCAGGAAAAGGTAGAAGGTGATGGTATGCATAGAAGGTAGAAGGTATGCATTTTGCATAGGTTGAAAACTGGCATACTGAAAATAGTTAGTGATTCATTGTAATTGTTAACGTTATGACATCTCAAAGATGTGGGTCTAAAACAAGATAATGGCCACGTGCTTATCTAACTCACGCTTAACATTCAGAATCCACTGTGAATGTGCGACCGCTTGGCAAGTGACCTGGCCGCATTGGGATTTTACTCGTCTATTTCTAAAAAAGATATTGGTGTTGTCTTTCCATGCATTAACGTCCACGTTTGACTTTCTTTTGACTATTTGGTTCCTAAAAATGTAGATTTTGAAGGCACTTTACGCTGCTCTCCTGTGTAGGAGGCAGGCTTTGTTAGAAATTGCCAGGTTTGGAGGCAGTGGGCAGTTTTCACTAAGAGCTGCATTAGACCACAGTGAGACATATGAAGCCCCTTCTCATAATGATGTACCCTTCACTGATACATGTTAATAATTAAAGTATGTTAAATAAAGCTTGTCTTTATTTTGTAATGTAAAGTCAATGGTTTTTGACAGCTTTTGTGATTCATAAATGATGCCTGTTTAAAGTTGTCCTGTTTTGCTTTATGCAAATAATAGGAGAAGATGCGTATAGGAATGCAAATACAAATTGAACTACAGTATCTGTACCTTATGTACAAAACAATAATAATGCAATAGCAGATAGATGCTGTGAGGTTTTGGGTAGCTTTTTGTTTTGTTGTGTCAAAGCAGAAGATTCAACTATTTAGTTGACTAAAATAAGATAGATAGTTTGTTCCTTCGTAAAAAAAAAATGTAATGGGATGAGAAATGATGCAAACTCTCTCTTGGGACTAATTGAGAAAACAATTTGATTTGAATCTTGATGATTGGTTGATAATGTATCATGTACCAAGTAAAAAAAAACATTTGCAAATATGTTGCTGCTTTTTTCTGTTTTAGATCATTATGAAATGAATATTCTTTCCTGGTGACTTGACAAAACAAGCACATTTAAGACGTTTGGCCTGTGACTTGTTATTATGCATGACATTTTATTTGACAAAATGTCTGCCTCTAAATATTAATTTGCCTCTATCTTGTCATTTTGTCCCGAACTGCAAATGGGCAACACTTACTCAATCTTTTTTAGAAGCTACAAATTACAATATTACTCCTCATTTTTGCCATTTAATAAAGCATCATCAGTTTATCCTTTATCATATTATCTGTGCTTTCCTAAGTTGAAGGGTGCCCTGGTCCAGGCTTGTTCCTTTATATCCTAAGGTAAGAGGAGCATACAGTGTGTGTGTATATATAGAAACACAGCAGTGCCAAGGATGTGAGGAGCCTGCCAGAGGTCACAGTAAATGGCCTCTGCAGCGGTAGCATATGTACGTATCCATTGTAATGTATAGAAACACTTGTTGGGTCCTTGAGGCTACGTACAGATAGGGCTGCTTGGTGGCTGGTTTGGAAGTAGTTTGGCCCGAGCGGTCAGCTCTTCATTGCTATGCAAAACTGCAAAAAACCTCCACTCTATATAAAAGCCAGATGATAATCATTTCACATATTTATTCATGTTAACGTTTCATTAGAATAAGTCTCAAGCAAATGTTTTTAAACACAGAAATTGTGTTTTTTCTGTGTGTCTGTAGCCATCCATCTGAGTATTTATTTGTTATTTGTTTATTAGTATTTACTTCCACCAATCAACCATGGGGGGGTTCTGTGTTGCTCTTTTGCCTCTGAAGAAAGCACCCTTCAGTGGTGCAGGTCTTTGATGGGGAAGAAAGGTAACGAAGGAGAGAGGGAACACTGGACTGTGTGTGTGTGTGTGTGTGTGTGTGGGGGGGGGGTTGCAGTTATTAATGTCAATGAGGACCTCTTCACCTCAGGGCCTGATGACCTAGGACAGTGCCCCCCCCCTACCGTTCCATCTCTGTTTTCATCTACAGCTCTCTGCTGCACCACACACCCGTTTCAGACAGGATTCAATTACAGTTGTTCCTGCTGACCCATGACCTCCCGTGCACCAGCGTGAACCTCCTCCTCTGACCCCTGATGGAACCAGTGCCATTTACCACCGTTAACCTGCCCCGCTTGGCTCTCCCTCCACCGTAGTCCTCACTGCTGCCTTCCATCGTAGTCTGATACTACTGTGTATTATTATTGTGCTCTTTAGCAAACGTGTTGCACTCTAGCCGGATCCCATTCCCTGTGCTACCATGTCTGACAACAAACATTATTTTAAATAACGAGTGTAGTTTGTCCATTTTGCAGCTTCAAAAATAATTTCCTCACTGACACGTTTATTCCTCTGGTTCTGTTTTAAGATTAAGAGGATATATATATAGTGTGTGCTTTATTTCCATATTGATCCTCCAACCTTGCTCTGAGCTGCAGTCGATGGTTGTTAAGCCACCGCTGTCTCTTAATCACAACACAGATACCTGTTAATTACCAAGTGGGTTCAAGTATTTTCGGTACTTAGAGGGGGGATTTCAGACGGATGCTTTGCGTTGCTCCGGGTCGACCGGCGGCCACGGTTGACCGTTTAATGAAACACTGGATCCGGCGCCGAGGCTAAAGGAGACGCGGAGCGAAGGGAGAAAATATAGGGCAGCGTGTATTAATAGGCAGCTGCATGGACGCCACTGTACGCTTCTGGGTCAGGGATAAGATGTGAACTTGTAAACTCACAGTGGGGCTTCCCTTCCTCCTCCTCGCCCCTTTGCTGTCTTTCCCTCTCTCTCCCCCGCCCTTCCCTCTCTCTCTCTCTCTCCCTCTCTCATTCTCTCACCCATTCCTACTTTCTCTCTCACCCCTCTCTTTCTCCTTGTGTTACTCGCCCTTCACTGTGTCACGGGCGGGAGCAGAGCAGGGCTCAGTAGCCCAGGCGGCTCAGAGAGAGAGAGGGAGAGAGATGTAGAGAGAGAGGGAGAGAGAGCGCAGTGATTAGACGTCTCTCTGATTCTCAGCCCCAGCAGAGTTCACTCAGAGGTAAGTCGGTAGTTTACACCCTTGGAGACACTCCCTTTTGTTCTCCGAACCAGCAACCAATCCTCTGCAATGCGAACACTTCATACGCTACACATGACGCTATTGGCCGAGCCAGGCCAGTTACGTGTCATCACGTTGTCCTTCACAGAACCTTTTCCAGAGTTACATGTGTGGGGTTGATGGAAAGCCATTTAGCTGACACATTTATCCAAAACGACTGTTGGTGCATTTCAGGAGAACGCCAAGGCGTAAGTATTTATGATGTATATGACCAACACAAGGCTTCTCCCCATGACACATTGTAATAAGCTTTAATCATCTTTAATCATCTTTAATGGCTACCAGAGCTCCTAACTGCAGTGCTCCTGGAGTCTGAAGCAGGGTCCCGCGGGACCATTTGCTGTGATCACAGCATGCAGTGGGAGGTTAATCTCAAGGGAATACAAGCTACAGTTTCCCGCCTACAGTGCACACCTCAGGCCCTCTCATCTCAACCTGTCCTCTCCTGGCTGATAAGTCTTGTTTGGGTTCCTCAGACTGGATGGTGAACGAGGGGGGCTGCTAACTTACATAAATGGTGACTTTTAAAAGGCTTGGATCGGCGAGTTCTTTTGGTACATACAACAAGAATTACGTAGCATTGAAGTGCACATTCCTAACGAATGGTTGTGTGTAGTCTGCGCGGGTCACAGTGTTGAACATGACCTGACGTTAATTCTATGGTTTACAATGCTTTTGGAATAATCAATCTGATCTCAGTTGTCAAAGGGCCTGAGGCACAAATGATCCATCAACTTTTTTACTCACTAATAAGTGCTACATGCTGCTCTGTGAAATAGTCAATGGGATTGAGAGTCAAAATCGGACTTTCTATTTTAGTCCTATGCGTTTCTCCAATAACCGTCTATTAAAATGAGCCAATTTAAAACATGCTCTGATACATTTGGTTTGTGGAGTCACTGATAAATCATTTTAGATAGCAGAATATGCATCTGTTTTTTTTTTTCCCTGGAGTGTTTCATGCATGCATGTGTGTGTAATTAATGTTGGTTCTGACAGATGGAGAGGAAGAAATGTTCCTGTAAGAGAGAAGGGTACATGCCACAACGTGTGAACTGAAGCTCGGAGGGAGCCTCTTGTCATTTTGTTTCCATCCGTGCCAGCTGGACTAGCCAGACTGTACAGGTAGAAAGACCACCACTTAATATATGCTTATTTCTTAAATTACAATAACACAAAAATACAAATGATAATACATGTTACTGTGTATTGCACATTTTTTTGGTTTTTCAGTCTGGCAAAAAGGCAACTGGTATCCAAATATGGCCTTGTAAAAATGAAGGTCTACGACGGGAAATGTCTAATTGAGTGCTCATGCTTCCAATGTTCAATATGACTTCAAGTCATTCCTAATTTAAACTCTTAAATTGGCCTTCACATGCACGTGTGTGTGTGCGTCGGCTTTTTTTTTTGAAGCCACGTTATTTCTGAAAGCTTCAGTGTCTGACTTAAATATTAGTGTAACTAAGGGATCACATTGCCTTTGCCTAGTAGCAAACATGCACAAATGAGGATTACAACTCTGGAGAAGGCAACAGGTCATGGTTTAGTAAGCTGCCCAGGGGGGTCACTGATATAGAGTCACGTTTGACAGGCTGTGGAGGAGGCTCTATTGTTGCTGGTGTGTCTGCGTGTTACCTGCAGGCTCTATCGCTGAGACTACACTATTATCCTATTATTAGGCTTAGTTGTTTACGCTTATTACTGCCTGTCAGGTAGGCAGAGCATCCCACCGGAAAAAAATATGTGCAATACGTTTTCTCCTCATCGCCGTCAAACACACAGGCTTAGGCTAATTTCTGGAGACCTTTGTGGAAAAAGATGGGCCACAAAAACACTAAACCATTTGTTTGTATGAACATTTCATTAATGTGTGATGTTTTTACTTAGTTAGTTTTTACTTTGTCCTACTGCAGAAATGTTTTTGGTTGTAAATCTGGTTTGGAAAAACAACCTGAAATCAACTTCTGAGACAATCATTATATTCCCTATAAAGTTGTACACAGTGAGAAACATAAGTGTCATACATTCTGATAACCCATTGATTGGGAGGTTTGTAGAGGAAGTGGACAAAATGTGTGTTGGGGGGGGGGGGGCATCATATGGTCTGGCAGATTTTAGGCACAGGACCAGCTAGGACAAATGTGCTCTCACAATAATTCAATCTGCTCTTATAATTCTTTAACTTTTAGGGACCGACAGAATGGGATATTTTTTCCCTGGACAGAAGCCACAGAGTCAACGTCCAATAACTGTGATCAAGTGCTTAGTTAGTTAGGACGCTTTCTCTCTCTCTCATTGTTTATTGACAGCTTGAGGGGTATAAAGAGAGTGGGGAAGTGGCGAAACGTTTCTGTAAATATGTTGCGAAGAAGTGGAATGGTACCGGGCCAAAGCTATGTAATTATGCCAAAGTCATCTTGATGGTATTGTGTTTAAGAGATGGGGAATGGGGAAAACAAGGGAACCTAACTGCTATTCTATTGCAGTTATGCTATGATTCAAGTCTTTGTTGGAAACCAAACCTTCTGGTGTAAATTGGCCTCGTGGCAATTGGAAAACTAACACATTGAAAATGAAGCAAACTGGTGGCTCTATGAATAGAAAATGTACAGAGCAGTCACTAGTTGCATTCGATTACTGTACCTCTATAACATAATGTTGTGTTGTCAATAGCTTAATGCTCTTGTAAGCCCAGTTATCTGAGCATGCTTTCAGCGCCTTGAGCGGTGTGCTGCACAGATCCAACATTAGAAACTGAATATGATCTGGTACCTATTTATGTACTGCACTTATCGGACTTGGTGAAGTGCCTGGAGGCCACTCGCAAGCTGCTTTCTTTAATAATTGTTCAAAGATATTGTTTCCAATGTAACACAGATCCATACTTTGTGTTGTTGTTGTTGTGTTGCAGACCAAGAGATATTCGTTGGTTATGGTTGACCCCGATGCTCCCAGTCGAGCCAACCCATCTCGCGGCCACTGGAGGCACTGGCTGCTGGTGAACGTGAAGGTAAGGACACGGCCCACTCTGACCTCTGGGTGCCACTTCATAGATAGATAGAGAGATAGACTTTATTGATCCCAAGCTGGGAAATTGCAGTGTAGGACGGTTCTCTTTGACTTGTTTAAACAGTTAATGAGCTGTGTATATAACTATATATATAGTGTCATTAATCTCATCAAATTGATCATTTGAACAATCTTCAGATCTGGACGACTCACTTGGCATGTTTTCTATTTACAACGGTACTCACAATTATCGCAATGCTGCAACATTTTGAACGGTTTTCCACGCCTAACTCGGTGGAGGGGGGCGGGGGCGGTGTGGGGGGCGGG
>OMKI01007288.1:0-12373 GCA_900302315.1 Phycis blennoides
CTCGAGCGACGAGCCCACGTCGCCCCACCCGCCGCCGCGCACGCCCCCGGCCAGGGAGGCGCCGCGTACGCCCAAGACGTGGAACGCCTTCCCGGACTTCACGCTGCAGAAGTTCAAGGAGAAGACTCCGGAGCAGCTGGTGCTGCTGGAGGAGAGCTTCGAGAAGAGCAGCACGCCGGCCGACGAGGAGCTGAGCCGGCTGCGCACCGAGACCAAGCTGACGCGCCGCGAGATCGACGCCTGGTTCACCGAGAGGCGCAAGACTCCGCCGGCCACCGCCGCTTCCTCCTGCTGCTCCTCCTCCCGCTCCCCGGAGGCAGGGCGGATGGAGGCGGAGGCGGGGGAGGGAGGCGCGAGGACCAGCCCCCAGCAGCCCAGCTCCCCTACGCCCTCCTCCTCCTCCTTGTTCCGCAAGGGGAGCCAGACGCCGCCCGGCGGCCGCGGGAAGCAGGCCCTGGATAAGGCCAAGAAGTCCCCGGAGCAGCTGCACATCCTGAAGAGCGCCTTCGTGCGCACGCAGTGGCCGTCCACCGAGGAGTACGACCGGCTGGCCGAGGAGAGTGGCCTGCCCAGGTCGTACATCGTCAACTGGTTCGGGGACTCGCGCTACTCCTGGAAGAACGGGAACCTCAAGTGGTTCTTCCAGTACCAGAGCGGCAGCGGGGATGCGCTGAGCAGCAGCAGCGGAGGGGCGGGCGTGGCCGGCACCAAGGTGGCGGCGGGGAGCGGCAATAACGGGCGCAAGAGGCGCGTGCGAAACCGCGGCTGGGGCCGCTCCCGCACCAGGAAGCAGCCCAAGAGGTCGGCGTCCGAGCCGGACAGGTCTCCTCCGCTGGTGAAGTTCAAGAGTGGGCGGGACATCCTGAAGGAGTACTATTTGAGGCACCGCTTCCTCAATGAGCTGGATCTGGACGAGCTGGTTTCCAAAAGCAACATGAGTTACGAGCAGGTAAGATTTTTTTTTTCTTCGTTTTTTGGCTCGCTCCTCTGATTCGTTAACAACGGACCTATGAAACGATTTGCATTTATTTTGCACAGAAAGACAGGAATTATTTTAACGGAATCAGCGTAAGCCAACACTACCATGAGAACAACCCTCTATATTGTAAAAAAAAAAAAAAACACGCATGAAAACCACTCTGCTCCTCACCCCTCCCTCCCCCTACTCTCCCCAAACCCTCAAAAGATGAGGATCGCTAGAGCAATAAACCTATATCCATGCATCCTTTAGCGTTTACGTGACAGAATGTGTTTTACAGCACATTTTAAACTAAAGCATGTTGCATATTGCACCCTTTTAAAGCCAGGGTAGGCAATTTGGAGAAACCGGGTAGGTAGGAAGACAGACAGGCAGGCAGGCCGTCCAATCAGTTTGTATGTGCTGATTACAGGCCTGCAACAGCCACAGAGTTTAACAAAAAAAATTGTCAGAGCATTTGATTTATTGATTGCTGTCTGGATGTCTTAAATAAATGACATACCCTGGCTTTAAAGCGGCAATCCCGAATATATTCGTTTCCCTGTCTTTGGCGACACCTTTGGCGATAAGCGGTACTTTCTCCCAGAAATCTAAATGGTGAGACACCCAGTTCATCACGTTCACAATCCTGCAAACACAAGGGCTGTCATCAGCGGGCCACAGGCTCAATCCCCGTAGCGTCACCTCATCCTCCGGCGACAGATAGACGGTGACTTAACAGACATTCGTTGACACACGAAAACCCGTCCACATTGCCACTGTGAGTGAGTCGACGTGTATGCTGTGGCTCCCCCTCCTCCCGTGAAAGGTGAGGGAGTGGTTCGCTGAGGTCCACCGCCGCGTGGACACCGGCCTGGACCCCTTCCAGGACCACGGCGAGACCGCGGGCAAGGCCGACGAGGGCCACGAGGGGTCTCCGGTGGGCCCGGCCACGCCCACCAGGGGGCAGGCCGCCGCCGCCGCCGCCGCCGCCATGACGGGGGACGAGGTGGACGACGAAGACGACGACGACGACGAAGAGGAAGACGAGGAGGAGTCGGACGAGAGTGAGGTGTGGCAGCCGTCCCGCAGCGTGAGGAAGTCCCTGTCGGGCTCCGAGGACTAGCGGCCGCGGGGGGGAGCGCCGCGGAGTGTTTCTCAATGTAAATATAGTCACTAGCATGCGGCGGTAAGCTAAACTCAGCCTCTTAGCTGTGGGTTTTGCATGTGTTTTGATTCGTAATATGAATTCACCGTACTGTCAAAACATGTGTGATACGTACGATCTTTTCATGTCTGCATATGGTGCGAGTTTCATATTGTTCTCCCGGTCAAGTGATGCTGAAACGGTTGGGACAGTGAGAGGGAAGCTCGAGAGGAGGCCTCAGCTCATTGTCCTTGTACTTATGGACTGTAGAGAGGATAATAGGAGATCTGAAAAAACAGGGTCATCAACAGGACAATAGGGCCCCAAACAGCACACCTTATTAATTGCCACATATTTTATTATAAACATGTTATAAAAAAAAAAGTGTGCCTTTTTTATCTCAATGGGGATTTGATATATAGCCCATTTCCCTCTTTTAGAATATATGCTGCCAAACAACTTCCGTGGTTACGTTGGCAGCACACAATTGCGTATCTGCGAAAAAGGCGGCAAGTTAAATTTCGTCCTGAAGGCGCCGCTGTGGTCGCCTGAGGGACTTTTTATCTCGCAGCGAGTCGTTGTTGAGCTCACATCTGCAGTTAACACAAACCACAGCATGTGCACCTTCTAGACTACTGGCATCCGTCGATTTGCAGAGCAGACTGACTCAACATTCAAATGTAGCACCTGGCTATAACTTTTAGTACAGAGAAACATAAGGCCTTAATAAAAGTCGATAATCACATTGCTAAAACGACGTGTGACTGACTGATCGATGCCTTGTGTTAGAAAGGCCACTGACATATTTTGTATTACGTTTGTGTACAATCAGTCATAGGAACGTGTTGGCAACTCCCAAAGGTACGTCTAACGGATGAGAAAAAGCACCTTAGAGAACATATATGCTCTGTCTAATCATACTAATAATGATTTTAATAATGCAAGATGCATAATTCTTCCTTTTATTTCCAATGAGTCTTCCCTTTATTTTATTTGAACATACATTCATTTATTCGTAATATATTAATAATATGAAAAGTAACCCACACAAATCAGAATAATGACGCGAAAAAAACAATCATGCCTATTATTTAGTTATTTCTCTTAACGACATTTGTAAAGATTGGTTAAATGCCCAACCAAATACGTTGTTTCACAACCAAATTGGAAAGATAACCATTTCAATTAAGGCCTCTTTCTGTGCCAAAGTACAGGACATCAACGCAGGGTATTCCCC
This sequence comes from Phycis blennoides, assembly GCA_900302315.1. Taxonomy (NCBI): domain Eukaryota; kingdom Metazoa; phylum Chordata; class Actinopteri; order Gadiformes; family Phycidae; genus Phycis; species Phycis blennoides. The sequence goes on from OMKI01007288.1 coordinate 3,343, forward strand.
TACGCTCTCCATACATTGTATGCTGGTGTACTCACCCTAGTCGACCATGGAGGGTGGTGACTGACAGCCAGTGTGGATCCCTATTGTGAATGTTCTCTTAAAGAAAGGCCCCTGAAATTTGTCTACCAAAAATCAGGAATTTGTATTAGAATTTTATTTCATGTATTTGTTTTATTTTATTTTTATCTAAGGCTGAAGATGATTTTAAGACTACTGCTTTGTTGTTTTAGGCTATTGGAAACATACAGAAATACAGAATTAGGTGCTAATTAATCGATTAAAAACTCGGTATTTCCAATAGGCTAGTGCTTTGCACTGATGGTGAAAGAGTGAAGCAAGCATGCACTTTTTATCCACTTCTGTAAGTAGTGGAGCAAGTCCCCATTAGGCACCTTTTATCTCATATTATACCATTAAATGGCTCTGTGAGACCAAATCTGTTTTATATACTGTTCTAAACAAGTATTTTGCCTTTTTTACTTGGTGTGTTTTGAGAAGGAGTGATCCTACCAATTGTCTCATTTTCTATTGATATGTATTGCCCAAGAGTGGGGTGTTTTTTATCGCTTTAAGCAATTGTTCTGTGACATCTGTTACTTTCTTTTCTCAAAGTTGCACAACCTGAGTCCTGTTTTAAAAAGCTCAGTCGCTAGAGAGAAATGGATGGTGTATGGTTGGTCTTTTGTTTTCTCTTGTGATACAAAAATGCATTTTCTTGCGCTGGTTCCTTGCTTTCCCCTCCCTAACCATGGCATCTTTACCATTTGGGTTTTCTCATCTCCACTGTTGGCTACTTTGTTATTTATGCCAACCTTCTCTCTACAAATCACCCACTTTGTAAATACATGTGAGGGTGGGGGGAGGTGGAAAAAGGGGCGAGCAAATTTTAAAACCGCCGCTTCCCAGAACTAACTCCAACGTACGTGTTTTGGACTTTCTTGGGAGTGCGTTCCATGTGAAAAGAGAAAGAAAAGAAAAGGAGTTATTGCCCAGTGTGCATTGTTGTCGTCGCGCTTCATGTAGGCCTACATTGCGATGGGAGATCACTCAATAGTGCTGAATCTCAAAACGCCGCCACGTTCGCCCACACGAAGACGGTCGCCACCAGAAAGTCTCCCCCTCCGCATCCCTCAAGTCTCCCCCTCCGCATCCCTCAAGTCTCCCCCTCCGCTTCCCTCAAGTCTCCCCCTCCGCATCTCTCAAGTCTCCCCCCTCCGCTTCCCTCAAGTCTCCCCCTCCGCTTCCCTCAAGTCTCCCCCCTCCGCTTCCCTCAAGTCTCCCCCTCCGCTTCCCTCAAGTCTCCCCCTCCGCTTCCCGCCGTCTGCTCTGGATGGAGAAACTGAAAGCTCCCACTAGACGGGTGGCTCGCGTTCTTGATCGGCCACATTGCGGGCTGTTTCGAGCATGCTGAGGAGGACACTGTGAAAGAGTTCACACTTTTTTCTTCTTTTTTTTGCGTGCGGTGGGCCGTAAAACAAAAAAAACATTGCGATGCATGACCGAGCGCCGCATTATTTCCGTCGTCACTAAACGACGTAGTGCCACTAGAACGACGTCCCTCCACGTGTGTGTGTGTGTGTGTGTGTGTGTGGGGGTGTGTGTGTGTGTGTGTGTGTGTGTGTGTGTGTGTGTGTGTGTGTGTCTGCTGGACGTGACGTCCCTGGCTTTCGACGTGTAGTTGACCGTTGTGAATCAACACGAGGCACTTGTCACACTTTAAGGGAGAACTGAAACATGAAAATGTATAACTGAGAAAATGGTGTAAAAAAAAAATATCGCTTGTCTTTATTTTTCCCGGCCAACGTGTGTTGCTAGCTACAGTCCAAAAAAAGCTAGCTTCAATTTCGATCTGGAATCCCAAAAAGCTACCGTAGATTAACGATCAATAATTTGACGTTGTGTTCAACTGTACAATTGTTTACCATAATGTGTCAAGTGCCTTGCAGTGAAAAACAAAATACAAAAACTAAAAAGACATGTTAATTGTATCTTGCAAGGTATCCCGTAAATCTTGTTTGCATGCAATGACGAAGACAAACTGCTTTTCGTTTTGTACATACAATATTTGGGGTTAGATTACCTGGTGCAGGATATAGACCTGATTTAGACGAGACCAACATATGATTTAAACCCACATTTCCATGTGTGTTTTAGTGCCATGGCATGGTTCCATGAATGTATTGTCTTATAATCAAGAATAACCAAACGCTAATCAAGGCGCAGTGACAGTGCTATCCCTGGTAAAACACAGGCGATAGCTCATGCTGGTCCTAATGGGCTAAAATTAGCAAGTTGTTGTGCTAACCCATTGGCACTAGTCTAATCAGATCAGAAATCAGTGTTTTCTGTTGTCCTGTGGTTTAATGTGAATGGTTGGTTGCTTGTTTTCACTCTGTGACCTAGCTACATGCTAGCTGCCCGTCCTTAAGTCTTTCCCTCGGTGGGCTTAAGGTGTCATGATCAGCCCCTGTCCGACATGGTCTTGTGAGTTACACAGGCGCGTACAGTGTGTACAATTCAACGGTGTTCTTTTCTTCCTTCCGTTTTGCTTTAGTTTCTCAGTGCTGCCCGAGTGGCTTCTTGGTACTTAGATTTTTCCTGTCTGTGCGGCATATTCATAGTCAGAACTCAATAAAACAAACGGTACAGAGTGTATCTGTCTTTGTAGGGGAATTAACATGCTTTGTTGTTTCCTATAGGAAAATGTGTGGACATTTTTAATGTTCTATTAAGTATAGACTACGATTAACTGAAAGCATCTTATGTTGGCCAATGGTACTTTTAGTTTTAGTCTGTATGTAACAGTTAAAATAGTAAGTATATAATCAAGTCTTATGAAAAAAAGAATTGGGAGGTATGACCTATGACCCAGAAACCAAAGAGTGTGTGACTGAATATTCAGCCTTGTTATATGTTATTATTAAATTCTGTTACTATTACCAGTAATAGAGCTGAAATATGACATGCTCTGGCTCCTTCTAAGTTGTGCTAGGTCTGCTGTAGTGCTATATTTGTTCAATGAGTTCTGATGCTATTGTCATTTATACAAGTTAACCCTGTGCAGTATAGCTAAGTTTACATTGTGATTGACCTGCTGTACTATCTATAGCCTCTGCTTATACTTTTGCTGTTTTTCCAATAGTCCTCTCTGTGTATATACATTTACCTGTAAGTTTGTCAGGCAGTTGAATGTTGATGGACAAAAGTAATGTTAGAAATGAAATGTTGATTGAAACAGGAGCCATCTGCAAATGGCTTTTCCTTCCACGTTCCTCCAGCCAATTACTGGGATTTTCTAATACATGTTCGGGATGTTGTATTGATAGGTAAAGGCCTAATAGTAGTTGTGACAATTCCTACATTTCAAACACCTGTTTCTTTTTCTCTATCTTTTGCTGCAGCACAGTAATTATCACGTTGTATTGAAAGACGATGGTGGACCAGTCCAGTGTTTGCTATGTCTGTTGTTTGTTGTTACAACAGGTAACGTCACAACAAGTAACATTTTAAGTAAAATCGTTTTACCTGAATGTTGTCTCTTTTAATCCAACACACATATTCATTCATTGTTTTCAATGATTTTCAAGATTGCATTGCCCTTCCTCCATAGGTTCTGTGGATAGTTTGTTATGAATTTGATTCATCTTATATTTCAGAAGATTAATAAATAGTTACAATTCTGTGATTATTTCATGATCATGCATTCGTTAATATCTCCACATAAATGTTCTTCTCTTTAAATTAAAGACATGATGGCCAAAACTGGACATCTGTGCTAGCTCTCTCTCTCTCTCTCTCTCTCTCTCTCTCTCTCTCTCTCTCTCTCTCTCTCTCTCTCTCTCTCTCTCTCTACATACATACATACATACATACATACATACATACATACACACACACACAGTATGTACACTTTTCACTTTCTTTGTACACTATTTACTTTATACAAAATCACTATTTACTTTAAATCTCCCTATAGAAATGAGTTAACCTCACTTGAACCGCCTGGTTGCAGGTTGCATAGGAACACCTCTAGGCGGAACCTTTTTCACGTATATGTTTCTAGTAGTGCCTTTTGCATTGAAGTACTGCATGACAGCGCCGCAGCGCGCAACATGAACGTCAAAACACTGTACAAACCTTGCTAAATAACAATTTGACAAGGTCTGGGTACAGATTATTCAACATGGAGATTTTCGGAAGTACATTTGATGATTCTGTGTTTTGCCAAACTAAAGACAAAGTGTCGGTCAATCTGTTACCCTACAAAGCGAAATTTTGTGAATCGCAGGTAAGAATTTCCCCTGTTGAATACTTCATGCACCAAATGACAGCACGCAATCTGATCATATCAATATCAGAGATTGAGAGATTCATTATTTATGATGATAAATCTCTGTTTCAAGTGTGATAATCGGGCATCATAAGCAGTAAAACCCATTGACAGCGTGGTTTCATTTCTATTTCTGTTTGCCTACTTAGAAAGTGTTTCTTCGTTATTTCGTTTTACACTGAAGTACAAGCCAACACGAATCCTTCCCCACGTCCTACATTGATCATTAGCCGTTGTTTCAAAATATCCTCCCATGTAATTTTTTCTTTATTTCCCTAGTGGTTCTGTGAGAGTTCAGCTCTTGACACAGAAGACTCGTTGGAAAAGCAGAAGGTCTTTAAATTCCGAGGAGATTATGCCTCCAGGCATAGGAACTACAAGGTATTTAACAGAGCCCACCGTCATCACCTCAATTCAACCTATATGGTCATCCTATTATGTGTGGTTATGTAACCTCTATTCAAACCCATTACTACAAAAACACACTCTCAAAGGTGTAGTCTCACTGGAGTATTGTATACATTAGTTACACAATAAGATGTCAACCCTTCCTGCGATGTTTCAGGAAGCCCTGGAGGCGTACGAATGCTGCTTAGAATGGGTCCCTGACAGTAACTTGACGATCAGAAGAGACGTGTGGGAGGGAATGGCCCGATGTTACTCCAAACTAGGACAAGGAGAGAGAGCCCTGGAGGTTGCTGACTTACTGGTATGTCCTCTCAGAGACCCAGCACACCCTAATATACTAGATTACTGAGCCACATAGTGGACGTGTTCCAAATGGTCCACTTGCACCCTATATAGTTCACTATTTAGGGCGTCCCTGAGCCGGTGGTGAGCTTTTGATGGGGGCGATAAGGATGCTTTATAGACTGTGGTCGTTGGAATTGTTCACAAATCGAATTACCTGAAGCTGATGTAATTGTTTTTGTGGTGTATTTTGTGCTTTGCTATGTTTAAAGACTGTCCATTCGGGTTAATACTGCTATCCAGTTTTGCTAAGAGCACAGTATGTAAAAGAGGTTCAATAGATGTAGTGTGTGTGTCTCTCTCCCCTAGAGCAAAGAAGCCTCCAACACCTGTCACTTAATTAGCCTGCTGCTATTGAAGGTAAGCAACCGAACAGACCAAAAGATACACACACACACACACACACACCACGTCTTCTTCCACTGCAAGGGACTCTATATGAAGTCTAATGACGAGGAATAATCACAATTAAGAAACACAAATACATGTACTCAGAGATAATCTTTCCCTCACAGTAAAGGTGACTGTACTGTAGCCCTATGTCAAATATATTAATTAATTAGTCATTTAAATGGGGCGTCACTTGTAAAGAGTTGCTAGTGTATATTGCGTAGTCCACACCTTTTTAATCCAATGTGATACTAATATAAAATAATGTATAATCAGGTAAAAGATTGCTTCACAGCAAAAGCTAATAGGCAATGTTTAGTTTTTTGTACAATCATAAATGCTTAACAATAGATTATATATTGACCAGGTCAGCATCCATCAGCATTCTGGAGCTCTGGGACCCAAGATTGTGGCACTGGAGCAACTGTGCAGCCTGCTGCCCTTTAATCCCTGGCACTGGTACAACCTGGGCCAGACCTGCCTGCTCCAGCTGGAGGCCAACAACACATCCCTCGGTGCGTCTGAGAGTTTGACGCCGAACCAACGTCATTCAAAGCGCACCTTTTGATTATTTTCAGTTTTTGAATTTGGTATCATTCAATACGCTAAGGCCAAAAACACACTTTACATTTTTTTTTTAATTATTTTATGTTATTTTTTTATTATGTATGCTGCCCTCACGTAATGCCTTTGTCAATAGCCGGCACGCATTTGTTGCTTTGGGATGCAGGAGGCTGCTCCTCACTGGGGCGAGGAGCCTGCGCAGAGACTGACGGCAGCGGGACGGGCGGAGGTCAGGGAGACGGCAGGAGAGACGAGGAGGGAGAGGGAGAAGCCTGGCTGGAGGCCTGCATGGGTTTCGTCAGGACGCGGTACGGGCAGCAGGGGAACGAGCTCCTCCGATGGAACGGATGATGCAACAGAAAGAAACGACCGGGGCAGATGTTTCTGGGGGGCCCGCCCCCACCGGACTTCAGCGCTTTTCGCTGGCCCGTTCACGGTCCCCGCGGGGATTTTCATTAATTTATTTTTTTATTGGAAGTGATACTCTTTATTGGCCTACATATAAAACGTGCAATGTAATATAAATCACTAGGCATACGAGCCAGTTATGTGCATGGAGTCCGACATGTCGTTTTGTTAAGTTAATGATGAAGCTGTACGTTGTACGGGATCCTGTACGTGTAAACATTCGTCATCATCATTGACCATGCTATGTTCTCCCCCTTTTCAGACTCTTATTGCGCATGCTCCGTCAGCAGCAGTCCTCCTTTGTAGCGCAGCGCGGCGAGAGCGCCCTCTGCGGGTCAGACGAGGCACTGGAGCGGCTCAACCCCACCGAGGAGACGTTACAAACCCTGACTGCGGTGAGCCCTCCTGATGTAGAAAGCAGTAGGTTTGCGATGGTATAGTTGTGCTTCTTTCATCCTAAATGGAGTAACCTTATCCTCACGCTGTGGTGGCCTCCAGGTGATGTCGGAGGACCTGAGTCCAGAGAGGATGAGGGAGGACAGCCAGGATGGTGAAAGTCTGGCCAGCGTGGGTCTGCAGAGCTTCAGCGAGTGCTGGTGGAACAAGGTGTTGGGAAGCCGGTGTACAAGAGGAGACCAGCATAGGTCAGCCGCGGATGAACGCCAAACCACAACAGACTGAAAAGGCTGACTTAACACAATGGGAAGGAGACTCTTGTAACTGGAGATGTGATGCTTTGGTTCTGAAACATTGGTAATGACCCATCATCTTTCTGGGAGTTGGTCAGTGGTGTGGGTGATGCAGGATGTATAAAGCATACAAACATGTATGTTAAATGTACTGTAAAACATGCTTACCGAAACAATCACATTTTTATTTTGCCATATTTATTGGGAAACTACTGCGAACCATATTAAACGTTGTGGATTTTACTTGTGCTTAGTTATTTGCAACATATACATATATGACAACAGTCAAATGTAATCATGAAGTACACTTTATTTACTGTAAGCGAGATCTGTCATCTCATCTAGTTCTAAAGACGTCGAGTACAGAAAAAGCCGGGCCATTTGTCAATTCCCAGTCCATGCAGTCCATGCAGTTGTGAAATTAAATGTAATTAATGGTGGTTCAGTACGTGCTGAGAGTACATGGGTAACAACGTAGACTAGAGCAAACGCCTCGTGATATTGTTTTTAAAGTCCATTCGCTATGAGTCGACACAGCAGGAGCATGCCCACCAGACTTTAAACGTCCCGTTGGCCCATAAGTCACATGGCTAAAGTAGTAGGGATCTCCTTCAGCCTTCAGAGGGTCTCTCCTCAGTGGAGTGACGCTGGTCTGCCAAGCGCGCCGCCCGTCCTCCCGCGCGTCACGACACCGGCGCCCCTCTTGCCGTCTCTCTGGCCGGTCTCTTCCACCACCCTACGCCCCAGCGTCCTGTTAACACCGGGCACGTTGTGCGCCCTCTCCCTGGTGTGCAACTGGGAAATCCAGTGCAACCTCTGAGACGGCGCAAACTGCTGGTTGGTGTACTTTTGCGCGTCCTGAGGTGGGCCCTTAGCGCCGGCCACAGAAAACCAAGGCTCGATTTGCGGTTTCGCCTGAGACTTGATGTCGGTTCCGGTATCTGGCAAGAATGCAGCTCCAGGCCACAGATGGTGGCGAGAGGATATGAGATGTCTGGGGGATTGTGCTCCGCACGCACCGTTCTGTGGCGACAGCTGGACCGCTGGCCATTGTCTGTGGCTTTGTGTGCGGATATAGAGGCTCTGCGCGTTTCCCTGCGCGTGCATCTGCGACTGGGAGAGAGACCGACGCACAGCCGGCGAATCAACGCGGAGCCTTGTGTTGGCGGCCGTCCGAAGCTCCATTGCGGCTCTGCTGTTCCCATTGATATCTTGGTGCCATGGCGCCGCCATGGGTTTGCCGCGCGCGTGTGGACTCGCTTGCGCCCTTAAGGTGGAAGCGCCGAGCGGGCGCCGCGCGTCCATCCCGCCGCCGTTATGTTGTCTGTAGGCGCGGGGGAACGAATGGCAGGCGAAATCGGCGGGCGGGGGGTTGGACGCGTACGCCTGCGGGGTCCGCTTCGGTCTCTCCGCGCCGACGTTACCGACCTCAACCCTGGCGCGGTGCTGGGAGTTCTCCCTCCACAGCGCCAGGGCCATCACGTATGTTTCCGCTCTGTTGTGTTCAACTTCTAACAGGGACAGAGCGCAGTGCGTCGGCTCCGCGGCGCTCGGGATCACCGCCTCAGTTTCCGTCTTTCCCGATTTGACCGATCTCCCCGTCGCCGGGTCAGAGCTGTTCTTTTGGGTGCCGTGTGACGCAGAGCGGGTTGGGGTCAAAGCGGCGGGGAAAAGCGGCGGCAGAGGACGGGAGCTGAGATAGAGCCTACGGAACTCCTGGTGGAAGGATGTGACCGATCTGCCCTCCAGGAGAACAATGAAGGTCCGATTGACCTGCCAGGAAAGCCAGGAGAAACTGAGAAGACACACACACACACACGCACACACACACACACACACACATACACACACACTCACCTGTTCACTGTTTGTTTTGTTCCAGGATGTGATGTCATCCCTG
>OMKI01007289.1:0-10456 GCA_900302315.1 Phycis blennoides
GGTTGAAAGGTCACGCTGTACCTGGGCCGTGGGTTGGTGTGTGTGAGTGTGTGTGTGTGTGTGTGTTCTGTGTGTGTGTGTCTGTGTGTGTGTGTTACTCCATCCATTTTTCATGTGGTTGTGTGCCAAGGTAAATCGGTAGTAGCGTGTGTAAGCAAATTTTTTTTGGTACTTTTGCATGTAGTAACGAGAGAAATCGGATGTGTTCTCAAACTTGTCCGACCGGAGGAGAAGCGGAGACTACGGCTGCACTTGGACCTCATGTTTGTATTCATGCGCGCCGTTGCTGGCATGTTTCCGTCTGGCGGTGATTTGTGTGCCGTTGTGAACAGCGGCGCGTGTGTAATGCGGGCCGACGTCGTATCAAGAAGAAGGAGCAGACGCTCTCGTCGTCGCTCTGAGAGAGCAAACGCGATTTCTTTTGCGCAGAAAGTCAGTCAGTACTGCGTCTAGGATTTGGCTGCCTGCTAAGACCCCGGGTTAATCGTTGACATTGTCTGTGTCAAATTACAAATCGGCCTTGTTCAACTCAGCCCCTCTCGCTGAGTAGGCGCCTTCCACATAGCGGGCGGTTAGCACGCCATTAGCCGCGTTTCCATTTGATTGACGAGTTCATTTTTTGCAAACTTTTGAAAATGAAGATGAAACGTGAATTACAATTAGTTTACATGAACAGGTTTGGAAAAAATAAATGAGGCGTCACAAAGGCATAGTTTTGTCAGAACTATGCTTTGTCACAAAGCTGGTAGTTTTGTCCGAACATAGCAATATAGGCTGTGTTGCACATAGCTGTGATAAACAGAAGAAGTAGAGTAGAACCTGAAAAATATACAAGCTATATATATAATCTGCTCATCGGTCCCTGTGTGCTTGTTGTTGCTACCGGCCGGTTTCTGGGAATATCCTGGAAGACGCTGACGGTCCCATTTTGGGCGTTTTACTCTTTATCGGAAAGGCAAACACCCCCCTCAAGTGATCGTAAAACCCTTGAAGCTTTTGGGATTTTTCCGTTACCATCAACCCTTTTTAATGCCATACTCCGAAATGTGAATAAAAATACATTGATGGCAACTCGGCTAGTGACATCCGTTCTTTTACAAACGAGTGTTCGGCAGCTCCAGTAACATCACGATTTGTGTACGTGTTTATTTCTTTATTATTTCAGAAGAACCCTTTTAACATACATAACATCTTAAACATTTCTTTCTTGCTTTGATCTCTGTTTTCAACCTTTAGTTGCATCATTCTCTTCCAGCCTTTGGACTTTGTGGACTGTGGACTTCGTCCTCCTGTCTGTTGGTGAGTCAGATATTAGTACATTTTCTCTTGAACCGGGTGAGATTGGTGGTATCTGTATGGCCGGGACAAGGGCAGGACTGGAGGGCAAGGGGACCCACACAGCAGACACAGGGCTCAGACAGGTCACCCTGAGACATGCCACTCTATTTCCCTGTTCTGCATGGACACAGAGGTATAGACACACACACACACACACACACACACACACACACACACAGATGCATGCATATGCGCACCTGCATATTCCCCGCACCCCCACACACACACACGCGTACACGCACTTACATAAAGATATACGCACACATATACACACTCACACATAATATATACACGTACATAAACACCACTTTGATTCCCTGTCCTGTTCTTTTCAGGAGGGCACACACACACACACACACCAAACAGAGCAGGCTCTTTTTTCTCCTGTGAAGGACAGCTCGCCTCATTCAGCATCAGTTAACAGGCGAAGGTGTGAAAACATTCGAAGGCGAAACATTTAACATCCCCCCCCCCCGGCCCGCCCCGAGCCTCCGATAAAGCCGGCGCGGTGACGCGTGTGCCTCCGTGGGCGCGCACATTGTCATCCACGATCAAGTGAGACCATTTCCCTCAGGGGCGATCAATAGCCCTTTGTCCTCAGACATATCAACACTTGAGGTAGGGGGGGCAGGCGGTGTCTGTATGCGTGTGTGTGTGGGGGTGTGGGGGGGGTCGTGATGACGCAGCCAGATAGGGACGATGATTAGCAGGACAGAGGCGGCCGGAGAGCGAGAGGAGCGTGGTGTTTGGATGTGCAGAGAAGCACCGAGGTGAGCCGTGGTCAGGGCCGTAGACGCATTGATCTCAGTTGGAGGAAGTTTGTTTTGGAGCTGTTTGGAGCCCTGGATTGGGGATGTTGATTCGGAGAACGTGTTTTATTGGAGCAGAGGCGGAAAGGTATTTAGTGAAGCTAAGGGGGAGTGGGGGGTGAACAGGAATAGGACTGTTGTATCCGCAAACTCTGATCTTTTAGTTTAACACTGCTGCAGCGCTGTGTTTTGTAAAAAAAAAGAAAAGGTTGTCCCTGTTTTGTTTTGTTTTTTGGTTTTGTATCTAGACGAAGTAACAGCAAGCAAACCTGCATCAACCTTGATTTATTTATGTATTCACCAGGTTTGTATTCAACCTGAAGGTCTTGCAGTCCGCTTCAATACAGAGACGGCCTTCTGCATGCTGCCCCTTAAGACTGGGTGGAAGATACATGCAGCAGTAATTAACAGCCACATCCAACCATCAAACAGTTTTTAATTATTGTTTGTGTTCACATTTATGACGTTTTGCAGCTTCTTTATTTCTTTTGACGTAATTATGATTGATTTGTCAATTGTGTAGACTGTAAACATTTTAGAGAACTTGTTATTATCAGCCGTGGCCCCTTTCTAGTTATTCACTTCTTCATTATCAGGTCCAGTAAATTGCCCTTTCAAAGATTTCAACGTGTATCTGTCAGAGATCATCACAATCACCTTTGAAAAGAAGAGGATGCAGTGATATATGCAGTATATTCCAAATGAATCCGCAGTAGAACTTGGGGATCAGGACTTTCCTTTTAATTTGGCACCTCGTCATACCAATATTTGATTCCGCACGTGGGCATGTTACATTGGGCACACACACTACCCAATGCAACCAATGAGAGGCAAAATCAGAAGGCAGAATGGGATGGAAAAAGTAAAGATTCTCTCGGCTCTACCCGCGGCCAATACAACCAAGCATCAGAAATGGTACGGCACCGGAAAACATGTGTGTGTGTGTGAAAGCATAAATCAGTCAGAGGCTGACACGTCTACGAGAGACGAGAGGGTGATAATAACCAATGGCTATCAAACAGTAATAGTAGGATGTGTACTGTGTGTGAAGAGTTGCTGCAAACGTTGATGTTGACGGCAACATTTTTGCTAGCTTCCTATGGTTCCTGCTGCAGGGCTGTTGACGGGATGCGAACACAACATCACTGTGTGTGTGCGTGCGTGCGTGTGGACGAAAAGCTGTGACAGAAAAAACAATGATTTATTTAACATGATGAAGACATCTGCTGAAGTATGTGCCCTTCGCTCACCCCTGTGTTAATGATTATTAAAAGTAGATGATGAATAAAAGGAGATCAATGAAAGAAATTGGTATCAGAACAGTGGCAGACAGACCTTAAATCTTCACACACAACCCACACCAATGGCGTAAATTATCTTTTGCACTTTCTAAATAGAGATAGAGTTTGACTGACTCATGCTTCATAAATTGACATTTAAGAAATTTAATTGGGGCTAAATACAAATGTCTCTGGAAGATGAACTTTATGGGGGGAAAAGAAACAATTTACATGTTCATCCGGTTACATCCAAGTTACTCAGAAATGACATTGACCTGGCCTGGTCAATTTGCAGCCCATGAATACCGTAATTGAAACCAAATTATATTCTAAAATCACATTGGGTATATAATTAGATAGTTTTACATTACTCGTCCAATTTAAATGCAGCAACATTGGTTTCCATTGATTGAAATATTTTAATTGCATGTCAAAAAGTACGAGGATAATAATGACACACTGTCGGACCCAACACGTCACATCAGCAGCAGGCACACTTGAAGGACAGCCCGGTGATACTGGCAAGCATGCTTCTCTCTTTAGCCTCAGGGGTGGTCTCCACCACGAGGTCTCCTCTTCAGGGGGGGGGGACAACGCGTGGCCTTTTAGCAACAAGTCTGAGCGTTGAGGCTGGCGAGAACACAAAAGCGTGGACATGTCTAGCCATTGATAAATCACCTCCTTTCTCTCTGCGGTTGCTTTTGTTGTTTCGGTGGGGTCTTGTGTGCTGCTTTAGTCATGGCCCACAGAAACTACCACAGCTGTCCACAGAAGCCCGCTCCAGCTGAGCTGACAAACTGGACCAGCTGTTCCATCTTTAGCACGCAGGGATTTCTTCCGGAGGGCGTGACGGAGTGTGCGGCTCGTCAGAGTCAGGTAGAAATTGAGTGGTACCCTCCTGATACCAAAGCACAACATGTGCCAGTGAAGCTTGGGAAATCTGTGTTTCTGCATTAAGATACACCTTTTTTTTTTGGAACCATGCAGCCAAATGTGAATGACATGAACGTCACAATGGAAGCAGCAGCCGTGAGGGCCAATGATGGCCGATGTCACTACGAACATACATACAAGGCTTTGATTGAGTTTTCTTGGTTTGCTAGCTATAGATAATGCTTCTTGTTTGATAAGGATCTGATTTTTATTCAACACTGGCTGGAGACAAACTAACTTCATCCAGATTGTGGTAATCACACATACTAGATTCTATCTTTTTTACTTGACTTGGCTATGTGGTATGTTACTACACCTTTTAAAAAAGGGATTCTCCACCTTTATTGGTGGACAATAAATGTGTCCGATGGGAGACTTGGACATACTGAAGCCCTAATGAACTGTGTATGAGTATTAGGTTCGGTCTTTCATGAAAGCACCGTTTAAGTCCAACAATATTGTGAATCTCAAGAAGATATCCATTCAGCACGCCACAAAACAAAACCTGCTTCTTGCTGACGTACGACGCAATTTCAAACTGGCTGGACGTGAACCACTGCTAAATTATTTTGCGATAGATTTTTTGTTCATCGATCAGATTTTTTTTCCTGGTATTAGACACTGCTTGTGATTTGTGATGTGCAGCACAAACTTGCTGAAACGGCTCCTATAAGTTACAGGGGAAACAGGTGGCCCAACCTCAACAGACAACAGGACTGTGGCATCAAGGAGAAGTTTGCTTGTCCCGTTTTAATACGAGAAAAACAAACAAATCGGACAATCACAAGACTTCCTGTACAATAATCTATATTTCTCTATAATGGATATTTTACACTGCAGGGGGAACGAACGTGGTCGATAAAATTGCCTTTTGTTTTCTCTGTGCACACACCAAGCTATCTGCTAATCATAAATCACACACTCGTCAGGGAACATTGATTGATTTCATAGCAGTGAATAAGGGACAGCCACAACCCATCTCTCTCTCTCTGTTTCTCTCTCTCTCTCTCTCCCATCCCTTTTGTTTTCTGTGCTCTCTCTGTAGTAATCCTGTGGAGCTGCAGTATGTACAACCGAGAGTCGGGGGTGTAAAAATGTTATTTTGTGTTGTCGTGCGTTGCAAAAAGGGCCCATCTGAACCCGGCCGGCCCGAAGCAAATGACGGACGAGATCGACACAAATGCAAAATGTCAAACTGTGAATAAAGGTCTCGCTTGAGTTTAATTATGTAAGCTGTTCTGAATACACTTTCTCTACGCGTTCCTTTTATACACACACACACACACACACCCACACAAAAACACCATTCAGCCCCACAGTGTACAAAAAGACTGAGTGTGTGTGCATAAGGCTGCCTGATTCACGTGGACACATGCTCAGGTTAAGTCGAAGAACACGTTGTGTGAGTCAAGTATGTGGAGGCGTGTAGTATGTATATGTGTGTTATCGTATGGGTGGAAGTGTGTGTAAAACCGATAATGGTACTTTTCTCTCAGAGCTCTGTGAATAATTGTGCACACGGCATTCACCGGGGATCGTCGATGTTCTGTAGTCCGTGCTTTTCTTCCAAGGATAACTCCCCGTGTCCAGCGTCTCGGGAACAAATGCTGTGGCTCACATTTACTGACAAAGAATAATCATAATCCATTCATAGCCGCACGTTTCTGCCAGAACTCTTTCTTTTATCGCCTCTCCACCAAATTGCAAATGACTTGCGTGGTCTCCTCTCTCTCTCTCTCTCTCTCTCTCTCTCTCTCTCTCTCTCTCTCTCTCTCTCTCTCTCCTCTCTGTCTCTCCCTGCTCCCCTATCTGACCTTTGATGTTGTCGGAGCATGTTCAGAACCCTGAAGTCCAATTAAATCGAACAATCCAGCGAGAGCAGAAGGTCCCTGCCCCCCCCCACACCAACCTTCGTCACCATCCCATCCCTCCTATGTCCTGCTCTTTGTTACTTTACCATCATGTCTCAATACATACTTTTCTTTTCCTCTTGTCTGTCCTTCTTCACCCCCCCACCACCCACACACATACACACACACCACACACAGCTTTGTATGGACCAGCACCTCTCTCTCCACTGCGTTTCACTGTCTCCATTTTTCATAGCAGTGTCCTCCATCACTTTTGTGTATATCTGGGATGTCACCCGGTCTGACACAGGTAAGCCCCCCCAGCACTAAAAAAGGGGACAGGTAGTGTGGTGGTTAGGGTGGTTAGACTCCCAAGCCGCTCAGTTCTGGGTTCAAACCTCAAAGTCCGCCGGCCTACCTGCAGGCGGCCCGGACCGACCGGCGCCTAACACCTAGCCCTGCCAGACCAAGGGCGCGTTCTGCAGCTCAGTTAGGGCTTCCAGCCCACTGAAAGCCCCTCTCAAAATATCAAATCAGGGCTAAGGGGAGGGAGTTTGCAGTTCACCACCAAGCAAGTGGTACCACAGTCCGAACCGCTTTGATTGCTGTGTCGATTTTGCCACCGCAATCAAAACGTTTTGATCCGAAATAGGCTGAATAACACTTCGCCCTTTTGAATTGCAGATGCTTTAGTGCGTTTGTTGTTTGAAACTACTTGGGCCATCAGTGATGGGGCTCGCTCGCCGTCGCTCAATTTCTACTGGCTATACGGCAGACGAATCGATTATATGATTCAGTAAGTTGCGGTATTTCCTGCTTCTGTATAGGAGGGTGACATGCTGCGAATGAGCACAAGAGGACTCTGTGGGGTGGAGTTGACACTTTGGAGTGCGATCTTCAATGAATTCAGCTGTGATTATAAAGGTTTTAGGTTGCTGTGTGTGTGTGTGTGTCTCAGGACTCTGCACCGTGGTTTTGCTGTCGCCATGTGACATAGTTAAGGGAATAAATCGCCAAGGGAATAAATCTCCTGAGACGTTTCCTCAGTGTCCTGCCTATCATTTGCTCTGGGGTCCTCACTGCATTCTGCCAGTGTGTTTATGCTATGAAGTTCAACTGCCTTGTTTCGCTGTTACCCGTACAGCCTGGCTGTGGCTCAGTCAACAACATACGGTATAGCATGAGCGTTGGGGTTAGGGTTAGAGAGTTAGGGTTAGGGTTAAATCAAAAACCTATTAGTAGATGGTGTGCCAAGAACTGAAGTGCCATTTGTATTAATGAATTCATTCATTCATTGATCTACCTTTATAATAAAGTGTTACCCATTTTTGGCCGTACCTATTGTAATTGCACATTAATGCTCTTTCAATACATGATTCTTGATTGTTATCTTATATTATTGATGATTATTTGCATCTACACGACTACTATAAAAACCGCTGCACAATAATTTCCCTTGGGATACTCATTTAGTCATGTCTCATCTCATCTCGTCTTAAAGACAACAGACATCTCCGCCCCTCTGCTTGGGCGTGTCCCTGTGAGGAGGTCCGGGCGCAAGACCACCTGAATGCTGCTCAGCCTCCGCCCCCCCGTGTTGACGGCCAGCTCCTCTCCGTCAGGGGCCACTATCACGTGTACCCCAGCTCGGAAGATAGAGGTGCATGTGATCCACACGGCAGCGTGACGGGAGTCTAGTCTGTCCATCCTGTCATTTAATTACAGGTCTAAAATTCAAGGGGAAATCATTTGGATTTATTTTTTTGGACGGGCAGCGTGAGGGGAACAAAGGGTGAAGGCTTTATTATTACTATTGTATCGACAATTACAATTGTAAGTGGAGAGCGTCTTTATTCTCGTTCTCTCTCTCGCTCTCACACTTTGTGTCCATGTACCTACAAAACTGTGTGCATGTTTTGTAGTTATTTTTCTGACAACTTTTAAATAAATCTTCAAAGTTTTGAAGCAGGATACGTTATGAAATAATCCCAAATAAATATTTTGCTTTTGAATATTGTTGTTGAGACTAAAATTAGGTTTTTTTTGCCAATGTGTAGTGGCTGGGCCGGTAGGTAGAGTTACCCCAGGTTTGACAAATTTCACAATAATGAACTGAAAGATTTACAGCAGCATAGCGCTACTGTGGTGATCACAGGTATGAGTTGCCATGTAATGTAAAATCCGAAATAAACATAAAAATACCGTAACCTATCTTGTAACCAGTTTCAAACACAACAACATCGACCTAAATTACAAATCATTTCATGATTAATAACTAAACAATGACCAAAACCCCATTACTACCAATACAATTTCTAGGCTTCTATACTTTCAGAATAAAGAGGGTTACTGCAATGTAACATCCAGATGCACAATCCCTATAGTGCCAAAGGGTCAATATTCAAATACAATAAGTGAATTACAAAATATTACAAAGTACTCTGGCCTAGACAGAAGTAAGTAAAGTAAGTAAGTAAAACGCAATTAAACCAGGCACATCTCACATCTCGTAGCATAGCATAGCATAGCATAGCATAGCATGTTGTAGAGCACACAGCCCACACGGCTCATGCCAGTCGAGCTCCTCAGGTGCTGATGTAACACACACAGACTGTATATAACGCTGGTTCAACTGACTCTCTATACGTTGGTGGAAAACTGTGGTGTACATTTAACCCTCTCTGTAACGTGGCCACTGGGGTCCATACATGACTGACCGCGATCCCAAGAGGTCGCGTCATAGCAAGAGTCAAATTATTTCACATTGTCCCCCCCCCCCCCAAAAAAGTGAATTTTTATTTGGTTTTAATTCCAGTGCATGCATAAACAACCACATTCACACGCAGTACAACTATATGAAATAAACGCGGACATACTTTTTGTTCGTTGTTCTTTCATACTTCTGTTGTGTTTACTCTCAGCAAACTCTGAGATGAAAAAAAAAAACTTCAACCGCCGGATCAGCGTCCTGGGGGTCTTTATATTGCGCCGCGAAATTGGGGTCCGAGCAGACACTGCGTGGTATTGGAAGTCACATCGACGCGCGTTATAGCGGAGGTTAAAGTGCAGTGACTAACAAGTGTGAGAGTACTCTGACATGTGAGTCTTGGGGTATTTCTTGCATCCCTAGCGTGTGCGTGCGTGCGTGCGTGCGTGTATGTGTGCGCGCGCCTGTTTTGTGTGGCCCGTGTCGGCGTGTTTTCGCGCGTATCGCGCCTGTCTTTAGTGTGTGTGCGCGTGGTCCCTACATCCGGGGGGGGCAGAACCAAGGTTGATTACACCTGGGACGCGCGCCTGGCGCGAGACGAGCTGTCGAGTGCTTTAAAAGCCTCCGAGGCGCCCGCTCGCTGGGCCGCGGCGCGCCCGGATTATGATAATCACACACTCCCGCACACGAAGCGCATTTCCATTCCCATTATTCACCTGATCTTCAAGAACACTGTGAAACATGCCGACGTCCGCAGCGGTGACACGGCGTCGACGTGAAAAACATGCATAGAGGGAGACGAGGCTGTGAGACTGTGAGAATGATGACATTACAATATCCCATGGGAGCCCCATAGGGGACTTTGACACGAGGAGTCCCTCTTATCTCATTCAATTCACAAGTCAATTCACATTATTTATTTATTTTTTTATTTTATTATGCTGTACACTTTAAGCCCTTGCTATCTGGCGCAAGCCAACTGACAATTTGAAATATTCTTGACTTTGTGAGAGAACTTGGCGGAGCACTTGATTTGCGAGCCCGTCTGTGTGGAGATCAACTGCTACGTTTTGTCATTCATTGTTTTTGAAAAGGAGGAGACGGGTGATTTTTTTTACCCGCTTGCTTGGTACACTTCTTTGTGTTTTGAAAATTAATTTTGAACATTTGTGGAGATGCTATTAACTGCTCCTCTTGCCAAATTATGTAGGTCCTATAACAAAAAAAAAAATCAACACATAATAAGGGGGTAACTACAACATTTTGTATCGCTTGAAGGCAGCCGCCCTATCATTTGATTTCATTAGTGATAGTGGCAGAGTGTTTTTGACATCCAGCCTCTAAATGGCTTTCAGGCAAGAATGTCCTCACTTTGCATGTCATTTCCAAAGAGTGTTAACACACACGGACCGACAAACAAAATGTGGCTCCTTCTCCTGTCGACCGCCCTTAACAAGTTCCCCGCGATATTGAGCTGCAGCACATTGGCTGGCTCCTCGTGGACCGGCCCTCCCTGTGGAGAAGAAAGATGCGGGGACT
>OMKI01007290.1:0-10167 GCA_900302315.1 Phycis blennoides
CCCCCCACACCGGCCCAGCAACCAATGTACTATCCCTGGCTATGTGTTTGCTTACAACACTCTCTCATAAAAGTGACCAAGAACGCATTCATGTAAACAGGGGGCTATTTGGATCAAATGGGTCTGTCTGTGTAACCGCACAAAGACATATTTCCAACCCTGATCCAGATCCGACCTGATTGCTCTCTGGCAGGGGTGGATAATGCATTTGGACTAAGTTTTCTGACGTATGCGTGGCATCACACTGCCCCCTAGTGCAACTCGGCAACACATTTCACACTTCTGGTGGGTTGGTCAAGCTCTTGCACCGTCTCTCCATTATGTACGTTATTATGAATTAGCTATGGTTTATACACACTCCTATACATGTTCAACGTTTGATCATTTCATGTATTCATCTCTATCCTTGACGCCATTTAAGGGAGGATAATGCAGTCCAACATCTTGTGTCTAATGACCCACGTAAAAAAAAAAAACAATATACAGTGATTGTGACGTCCCCATGAAAAGAGGCTGAATATCAATGACCGTGCGTTACCATAGAGTCTGCAGGCATGGCTCTGTAGACTGCTGAGCAGGTCCTTGTTGCCCCTGGAGGCAGCCGCCTGGATGGAGAGGATGAGCCTGGCAGACAGGGCCGGGTTGCGGTGGCCCAGTTGGCACAGCTGGACGGGGAGGGCTGCCAGCCATCGCCCCAGCACCTTGCTCCTGCAGGGGGTAGAGAGCCCCGGGGGCGTGGGGTTATGATGTGACGGAACGGGAGATCTGGCGCCTTCTCTTTGAACACAAACAAGCCAAGCCTTTCCACGCTACAGTACCACACCAAAGACAAATAGATGCTTCAAAATCTAAGTTCAAAAGTAAACAAACAAACAAACAAATAACATATAATAATAATAAATAAATCATACACATAATATAATATAAATAAAAAGATAGGAGATGTTACGCGTGCAACAATTTTCTGTGAAATGCGTTGCACAACTCTATAGAATTATGAATAGTCCTCCATAATAAATAAGAAACAAAATGACGTTGGCAACCTGGCAATGTGTGCGTGTCCTTGTTCCTGCAGGTAGAGCTTGCTGAAGAAGGACAACAGAAGAGAGCGGGTCTGTAGACTCAGGTTCCTCTGCTGGTAGTGGATGTAAACCGCTGCCAGGAGGTCCTCAGTCACAGCTGCAAAATAGTACATTGATAATAAATACCGCCACTGACTTTGAACACACCGTCAAATGGCCTCACACCCGATACTTAACACTGGATCTTACTTGTAGAACCCGCCAGGATGCGAGAGCACATTGTGTACAATGAAATGACCTGACAAACTAACTATGTTGCATAGCAGTCGCATTGCTAATGCTTTTGTCCTTTTAAATTATGAATGAACTGTGCACAGTAGAATGGATACATATGACAAAGAAAGCTCTTCACAAAGAAAAAGTACAACTCAGGAATGTTCCCAAACCTCTCCTTATAATATAGTAGTTGGTACAAACTTAACAGATACAGAAAATAACCAACCAAGTTATATCTGGGATATATGGGAGGCAGCAGCTCAGTGGGTAGAGCGGGTGGACACAGCGGGTCGTCCACCAACCGTAGGGTCGGCGGTTCGATCCCCTTGATCCCCCTCCTCCAACTGTCCACATGTCGAACCCCACAAAAATGTACTGATTGTAAGTCGCTTTGGACAAAAGCGTCTGCTAAATGCCCCTTTTATATCTGCTCAACTATTGCACCACTGCAAACTCTTCTATAAAACTACTGCAAACTCTTCTAATAGCGTCCACCCACAGACGCACGCAAACCCCAAAAAACGGCATCTTCGTGCCCCTATGTCCCATTCAGCCAACACATCGACGAGCCCCTCAACCCCAACACACTGCACCTCTGCTCCGCTCCTTGAGCACCATCTTCCACACCGCGTCCAGCAGCATGTGGAGCTGTTTGTAGCTGAGCTTCACGCCGTTGGCCAGCGTGTCGCGGACAAACGTCCTGAGGGGCAGCAGCCAGTCGGCGTCCTTGTCCTGGCCGGCCTCCTGCCGCTGGCTGAGGGCCACCATCACCTGGCACATGGTGATGTTCAGGCCCAGTGGCTCCACCGGCTGCCCGGGCACAGCGGGCAGCCGCTTCGTTCTGGGTGCCCCGAAGACGAGGTTCCAGGGAAATGAAATGTAATGCAAACACGAGGAAAGCGGCGCCACAGTGTTGAGAACGTGATATTTGAGCACAGATTACTGAATTCAATAAACATCGCTTGAAATGGCATGTATTCGTTTTTAATAATACGAACACGTGACATTCAAAACATAAGTAGGGGCTTTAAAAGGGGCTCCAAACCAAACCAAATTGGACAGCCATCTATCAATCCATGTCTACTTTATAAGGAAACACATTTGAATTGTAACAGTGTACTTCATATTTAATTGTGCATTTTCACGCTGTTTATTATGCAGGGGATGGGGGAAAATAATTCCCGGCCTGTTGTAATGCATTCAGATTTCTTACCTCTTGAGATCAGGCTTTTTCTTCTGCTTTGGGGTGTCTAGGACACCATAGGGAAAGTTTTTCATGAAGTGTTGTTTAAAATTGTCCAGGTATTCACAGCGGAACCAGGTGTCCTATGCAGAGGAAATCTCGTCGTTAGTGACTCATTGTGTTACCTCTGTGCGTGTGCGTACGTACGCACGTGCTGGTGCGTTCCTCACCAGCATGTCCTGTTGCTCCCTCTGTGGAGCCAGTTTTCTCAGCAGCTGTAGGATGGAAAGCACCTGGAACATGATGGACATTGCATCCGGGGTGAGCAGGTGGGCACCCTCGCTACTGTTCCAGGTGGAGTCAGTGGCACTGGCCTCCACCCACACCTCGAGCAGCAGGGGCACCAGAGTGGCGGCAAAGTTCTGAACCGCTTCGGCGGAGCCCAGGCCTTCCCCTGCTCCGGCTCCAGGCTCCACGTCTGGCCTGCAGGGTGACACAGAAGGGGGGCATACAAGAGAGCATGTAGACCTCATTGCAAAGGTTGACAAGAATAAAATTCTTTTTTTTTTTCAGCTTTTTTTGCTCGTGGTTTTAAAAACATGCCTATTCTGAAGGCAGGCTACAGAAGGTTTTGCCAAGGTTAATCAATTAATAACAGACTCATTCAACCAGCTGCAAGAAGGAACGATACAGAAAATCGTTTATTTGTACTGCTGCTGCTATGGCGACCCAATTTCCCTTAGGAGATTAATAGTTAATAGTACTATAGTTAATAGTAGATAAAAGTTTTATCCTATCCTATCCTATCCTAATACTGCATTACTTATGTTTTGATTGGACAAAGCGCATGGGGATACGTACCGAAGCCTGTAAGTGGAATGGGGAGTTGGCTTGGCTCCCGAATGCTCGTAAACCTTGACCTCTGTCCTGCTGTAGGTGAGCTCTTCCCAGTTGAGATCCAGGGGGGTCAGCCCTCCCTCCTCATTGGAACCAAACACACCTTCACTCGGGATGCACATATCTCCCTCCGCCGGCGGCCTCTCTTCTACTACTGCCTGAAGAAAAAGTCCCAGCCTGAAATGCAGGGAGAGCACACAGCATCGAAGGGCCAATAATTAGGACTTCTGTTTGTGTTTCTACCAGATAGGGTCCAAGACTGCATGCAAATCACCACCTGCAGATAACGGTATACAAACACTACAGCAAATTAAAGAAAATTACTACTTTTTATTACTAAATAACTACTACTACTAGCTGGTGGACATTGTCCATCATTGTCCTTTTTTAGGATGGATTCTGTGACAGATGTGAATGTGGACTTTGAGAAGTGTTATTAATCTGACTTAAATGTGTAAAGTAAAGCATTCACATGTGTATTCGTAGAAGTCCAATTGTGACGTGATCATCAGCGATGCTTTGAAGTGTTGTCTCACTATAGGTGTCAACTGAGGCCATGTACCTGAGGAGCACCGTGAGTCGCCATTGCTGACCAGTCACAGCCTTGCTGGGGTTGACTGACAGTGCCCAGCTCCTCCCCTTAGTATCCTGGGGCTTCTTGCTCCCTCCACCACTGCTGCTGCTGCTGCGTTGGTGGGAAATCAGCTCCAGGAAGTTTGTGAGGAGGACAGTAGGCCGCGACGCAAGAAGGGCAGGGTAGTGTTCCAGCAATACGTCTAGGACCTTCAGGGCATCCTCTTGGATGCCCGTCTCAATGTGGGTCATGGCACAGGACAGGTGGGCACTAAGGAGGGGGAAAAATGGAGCCGCTCTCTCTGCTGGTACACACTGGGCAAGAAACCTGGGAGGTACCAAAACATGTTTAAACGATGACATACCAGAGTGAAAAAAGAGACAATTTATTCTCATAGTGACTAGTTTTAAACATTGTTTTCCCCAAAAGAATGATCACTTTATAGGTGATTTTCCAAAAATCAGTTCACTGTGAGGTTAACCACTGGGCAACCTCTGGGCAGTGGTGTATGATAAGAATAATAAGTGGTGTCAAATGATAACAATAATTTTATCATTCGAATAACAATAATAAGAATGATCTTATCATGTGATGATTCTGACCTGAGCAAACGCGTTGCTGCCACGCGGACATTGGCATCCTTGTCTGTGAAAACGGCCGCCACCTCAGAGAGGAGGCGGGAGAGATGCTGCTCTAGTAGCGTTGGGTTCTTCAACAGCAGCTCTCTCAAGCCCTGCAAGGCACTCAGCTTCACATTGCCATTGTAATGGTGGAGCTGGGACAGCAGGTCCTACATGGATAAGGAGAAACATTTTGAGACCAACCCAAACCAAACATGCAATGCGTTATGAGAGAAAGCCCCACAGAAATGGATGGGTACAAGCACAGGAGATGTCAGAGCACTTACGTTGATGCCGAGCTGTCTATGTGTGGTGGGACCGCTGTCTCTTTTCAACTGTTCAGACAGATGGATTCCCTTGGAGCGGAAGTTGGTATTGGTGGCATTATCAGCTTTGGGCTTCTTCTTGCCCACCTTTAGCTTGATTTTCTGGAAGTCGTCCTGTCTCTTCTTCCTCTTGGACTTCATAGCTGTCTACAGTATATATCGTAAATAAGAGGGCCAGTGAACTAATTCACTGTGTAGTGTATATGCACTAAACAGTTCTCTGTTGCTCAAGAATAAGAATAACCAATCTTTATTTAAATTGTAGCTGAGCAAGGAACAAAACATCAACGATAATAGCGCTAACTGAGAAATTAGTTTTTTTCATCACTATTAATATTATTGTTATTGGGTATCATACATTCATACATTGACAATAACGTGCCAATGTGCAGATATATATGTAAAAAATATCAAACCTTTCAATCAAGCCACACAAACAGCAAACATGAAGCTCGTGTTGCTGATTTGGGTCCTTAAACCATGTATACCCTTGTTTAGCTACCCAGGACCGCCAGAAAACACGTCACGCCGTGCCCTGAGGGATAGCTATCTGCTATATGACCACAACGTTCATTGGAAATTCTAATATGTAACACATGTCACCTGACATCCAGCTCTTTATTTTGTTGCTATTGTTCCTCAAATAAAATATGTTTGTCAATACTGGCATATAAAAGGAGCCCACAATAAAGTCGTCTTCCCGTTAGCCTTGTAAAATTGTGGTTTTCAATGCCAGCGCCAACATATTTTCAGCCAATTTTATACAAACAAAAAAATCCCTATACATTTCAGTGCCAATTGTATGACATGCTTTAGCTGAATATATATGTAGAGTAACATATCACAACGGGAATGTGCTACGGTTAAAAACAGGCAAACGCCACGGCTTCTCCTTGTGGTCCTAGTTTTACTGGGCTTTCTAGCATTGATTCCCCTTCTCCCCGGAATAGCAAGTATTGTCGTTTTATAATCACCGCTAACAATACAGGTAATGTGGCGCTTTCTTCGCGTTTTGCTTGTTAAAGTATATCACGTGTTCATTTATATTTATTTATTTGGTCAGACAATTACATAACCGGTTTAACATAGCGTTAGCGAATAGCTGGTGGTCCAAGCCATGGGTCCAAACCAATTGGGTCCTTGTCTATTGTCTGCCGTATAGGGCAAAAACAGCACAATCCTAACTATTAAAGAATGGTCTTGATGTGTATAACGTGTGCCGGCTATTTATAATTAACACACTCAAGCAGTAATGTTGTATGGCCTTTGACAGTGTGTCTTATTCTCCTTGTAGAATGGGAGACACTGAAATGACGCCCGCCTCGCAACAACCACCCA
The DNA here is from genome assembly GCA_900302315.1 of Phycis blennoides. Taxonomy (NCBI): domain Eukaryota; kingdom Metazoa; phylum Chordata; class Actinopteri; order Gadiformes; family Phycidae; genus Phycis; species Phycis blennoides. The sequence continues at coordinate 6,237 of OMKI01007290.1, forward strand.
GAGCAAAACGGCCATATGGGGTACAGAAACAACAAAACAAGTTTAAGAATGTCATGGTATGTCTTTCGAAATACAACATTCTTTGTTCGCCAAATATAGCTAAAAGGAAATCATTGAATGGTTTCCATTCCGTTCTCAAAGGTAACTGCAACTCAATGCAGTGAAGGTACAAGTGGTATGAGCTTGGGACTTTTGGGTCATTCTGCTCTGGCTGCCCTGGCTTTCCGTTATATTTGGACGTCTTCTGCATGTTGTTGCAGAAATTGGTCTTCAACAACGGTGAACCAGTTACTTCATGGTTCATAAAGGCTTCATCTTATAGCCAGCTTTACATGTCAGTGTACTTATTCTGGTGATGTGCATTCTCATTTAATGAGAATTGACTGGTTGCCAGAGTATCATGGCTACAGCATTTGACATGCTAACGCCTCATGCAGGCAACATGGAGGATAAACTTAATTTCCTCCATGAAGTGGAGGACATGGATGTAGCGTTAAATCTCTTGCTCACGCCTTGTTCCTTCACTAATTCTTTGTATCTCTCTCCTCCATTTGGGTTTATTCTCTCTGACAGAGAAAGCCGTTCCAGCATTCGGCTGACATAGGTAAGTCCAGGCGACAAAGTGCCGCTTTCAGTAAGATGAGTTGGGGCTTGTAACCCTAATCTCTCCTGCTTCATTTGATCTTTCATGGGGCAGGTGCCATCGACCACTCCTTGAGTGGTGGCACATGTATCATCGTGAGAGTCCCTTTTAAAAGTCGCCACATAAAATCCCGGAAAACAGAAGTGGGATTTTTTACTTTGGCTTTAGCCCGTAGGGAAGTTGCGCATTCAAACTCCAGCGTTTTCGCCTTCTTGGATCTCGATGCATTTTTTGCATGAGTTTTGTTCCTGAACAACTTTAGAAATGCTTCTACCGGTTTTCCTGTAACTGCGCTGCAGTTCAGGCTATCTCCTAGGTATTAAACTGCTGAATATTCAGTAGTTCACATTAATGACGTCTGAATTCTACAGGCCTCATTTGGCTGGCTATGATGTAACATGGCTTTTAAATGGAAAAGGCATGTTGGTTCCAGGTCAAAAGACTTATTTCATAACCCAACAGTCTCCTACAATCTGGCAATCTGCTGATTGTCCACACTGGGGTTTCACTCCTGTGGATTGGAGTCTGTCCTCAACCTCTGACATACACCAGAATAGGAAGATGACTGAGACGCTTGATTTTTCTCTACTCTCCAAGTGTGCACTAAGTATTTGGGTTTCTAAGCGTTGTTCAGTTAATTCATCCTAAAAAAATATAAAAATATATATTTAGCAGTACTTCTCCTGGCACTAGACTTTAAAGCAAAGCATGATATGAAAGTTATGGTGTTTTTTCCCCCCTAGTGTTCACAAAAGGGACAGTCATTAAGACCCTTCCCTCTCTTACCATGCAGTTGACTGGAGTCACTGAGCCCATCATTGGTAAGTTGGACTTCAAACCATCCTGCACCCCACCAACTGCCTGCTCTTTTCATTTTTAAATGCTTTACTCTTAATCTTTTTTTCACCACAGGCCTCCAGTATGTGTGGGAGTACCGTAGTCCCAGTAAATCTGTCCCGCCACACTACCAGTGTAAAATCTGCAACGTGACCCGTCTACAGCATGACATGCTGGCCCACGTCAAAGGCTGGAAACACAGTCTTAGATACATGGTGAATTACATATTTATAGATGAGTAGTTATGTTGTAATATTGTTAAGCCTCTAGTAAGCACAATATATTTATTCTGAGTTATGTTTAGAGTTTCGATCTGCTGACAAATATAAATTAGTTCCGAAATAACAATTCATTTCCTGCCCTTGGGCCTGAGCACCTGTCTCTGCTGTGTTTTTACAGAAGCGGGCTCATCCCAGTAAAGTGACGGGTGATGAGGAAGAGGCCACCAAAGACCCTTTGTTTAGGAAGAAAGTTAAAGAGGCTTCAGCAGAGGTGGAGAGCGCTGAGGGCAGGGGGAAACTCAAGGTGAGTCAGGCATATGAGTTTCCCCTCTTTGATGTGTGTGTGTGTTTGTTTGTTTATTTTGCATCGTTTTTATCTTGTTTCTACAATTCAGGTGATACTTAAAGAGCCCTGTGACGTCCCTGCGTTCCAAGGTCTCCGGACTGCCATTCCCAAGCCTTTGCCTCCACCAGTGCTGTCATCCATGGCGTCAACGGGCCCATATTTAGGTTTGACCTTTTTCAATTGAAACATTTCGGCGCACGTTGCTTCATTCTATAATCCTTTTCCCATCAATGACTGGCGTTAAATGTACCAAAAAAAAACCTGTGTCTGCCAGGTGGCAGGTTCTCTGACCCCATTTTCCAAGGCGAGTATCCCCCTCACGGAGGTCCTTTCCACAATCCTTCCATGGGTGACTACGGAGAGATGGAAATGGGGGGCTTCCCGAACCGGCCAGACCACCCTGGGTCCAACATGAACCTCAGACGTTTCCCAGACCAGATGGGCCCCTCCCACAGCGGGGGTGGGAATGGTTTCCCGATGGCTAACAGAAGAGACAGCAGTGGACTGCTGGGAGACGGCCCTGGGCGAGGTTTCACAGACAACTTCAGGGGAAACTCGATGGGGAGCGGCCTCATGGAGAGGCCAGCAGACAGGCCGGAGGAGAGGCCAGGAATCATGGGCGCACACCCAGAGAGCGGCAGCCTGCCCTCCACACTTCTCAGTTACCTGGTGGGTGCCTCTGATTTATTGATTGACAAAAGTCTGATCTTGCTGCAAGATCCCCACTGAATTCACACAAGATTTTTCTTGTGATTGTGTATTTTGTTTTTTTTAGGATACCTTCCGGATAGAGAATGAAGACGATGCCCAGATTGTTCTGAAGGTGACACAGAAGTTGACAGATGTGCTGATGGAGTACCGGCTCAGAAGTGTTTCTGGGGTAATAAGATGCTCATGTTGTATTGATGACATGTAACTATTTTGTACTACTCAATGTAAACGTGTACTTGGGTGGTGCCCTGGTAGCTCACCGGATAGCGGGCACGCCATTAAGGCGTAGTCCTTGATCATTGGCTGCATGTCTTCCCCTCTCTCTACCATGCTTTCCTGTCTCATCTCTACTGTGTCTATCAAATACAAACAAAAGCATGTTTCAGACGGCATGAAACAGACAGCATGTCATGTCTGAAACCTTAGGACCATATGTACACTGAATTAGAATGTGTAGTCACATGTTCCGTCTCTGTTCCATCTCTTCCAGGGCTCAAGCAGTCTTGGCAGCATATCAACAAGTTCTCAGAGGCTCTCCAACGCTGGGGAACGCTACTCTGGAAATTTCTCAGGCATGAAGAGCTTTCAGTTATATTTTAATTATTTTCACCATCCCGTAACGGAAACCCTCAGCAGCAAAACACCCGATCCCTTATCTCTCTTGCATCGTTTACACTAGAAGAAAATTCACTGTAAATGTTTTAGTATTCCATTTTTACACTTGTATAGTTCTATGAGGACATAGTATAAAGTCCTTGGGCATTTTTTGCTTAGTGTTCATTGTGATCCTCTCTACTCTCTGCAGGTCCATCCCGGTATTCTGGTGGTGGTTCAAGGTTTTACAACTGACACTCAAGAGAAGCTCATTCAACTTTTCTCTTGACTTCTTAGATTTATCTCATCCATATTTGTTCAGTTTTTAATAATCTCCCATGAAGAACACTTTCATGGGAGATGAGATTTTTATTTTATTTAAATTTGTATCCCCATGTGGATATATATACACTCTGCTGTAGATAATAAATCCATTGGACCAAAGGTGGGTTTTTGTGTGCATTTTTCACACTCAAAAGATCTGAAGTACAAAAGTTTCTAATTTGGTTTACCATTTGTACTGGCATTGCTGTAGAACAAATTTGTTTTTGTGTTTTTGTTTTTTAATAAAGTTATTTT
>OMKI01007296.1:0-10717 GCA_900302315.1 Phycis blennoides
CCAACCACACCCCCCCCCCCCCCCCCCCCCCACACACACACACACACACACACACACTCAGGTCATCCACCTCACTCCCCAGAGAGCTGTCCGCCATCTTCTAGAAAGCACGAGCCATTTAGCCTCTCACTCTCACCCCCCCACCCCCACCACCCGCCCATCATTTGTGATCATTCTGTCTTATCTCACCCTGCTCTCTCACCCTCCCTCTTTTTTTTTATTTCTCCCTCCCACCCACCTTTTCGCTGTCATAATGCACCCCAACAATAAGTGACATAAACAGGGATTTGTAGTACAAACACACAAACACTTATCTGAGAAGAAAATCTAAAGAGCAGCAACAGTGGAGAACATCTCTGTATTCATCTCATAATCTTCCCTCACACAAGGTCAAGTCAAGTGCACAGAAAACAGAGCGCACACAGTATTTCTAGAAGGCTCCACTGCAGTGCGTGTGGCTTCTCGGAAAAAACATCTGGGTGACCACCATATCCAAATCAGGGAACTGTTTGGAAATGTGTTTTAGAATTAAATCTTTGAAAACTCATTTTGCTGGTTATTTCAGAACTGAAGAGATGTAAATATAAATGCTTTTCTATTTTCTTTTCTGAAACATTTCTTTTAAAACTAGAAAAACAACTGAGAAACTATTGTCTTACTTTACACAACAGATCATCACATCTATTAATATTTAGTAACGTTGATATACTAGTTATGTAATCTTGCTGCCCAGAGATAACACAATTAGAGAGAGCTGAGTATTTTCTATTAAAATAAAACAAAAATCATAGAAACAATGCACAGCAAAACTTTGAAAGTAACAGTTTGGGCAAATGTTTCAGTGTGTTACACAATTACTAAAACAACACGGTTTCAAAACGTTAATAAATATAATCATGTTCACAACCTGAGTGAAAGAAAACTCACCAATATAAGGCACCTCAGAAGAAACTCACAGATTTGAGACGACTTCCTAAAGATGCACTGCTTCATAATTTAATGAACCAGGATCGTCCATGATTAACAATATTTCGAGTTCAGTCATTGGCTGAATTTGAAGATATTCCTTTGCCCACGGCCAGCAGTCTCTCTATCAGTGTAAAATGTACTCAGACAGGAACACACACTGCAGGTCCGAAACCAAGCCCCCACCTCCTCAAACCCCCAACAGTTGTCTGAGTTACTAGTGAATCACAGCCACGTTAAGTCAAGTGTCCCTGGAATACAACCCATACCACCTGTACGGCTATCACAGCTGAAGTAAAGTCATTTACCAATAATCATGACGTCAGCCTTTAAATAAGACATACACTGTGTAGTGTGGACCTGCAGGTAGGCCAACACACTATTTCAGAACAAAACTATGCTACTGGGATTCTCCATCTGCACAGGGCTGCAACTAATGGTTGATATATTTACACGATCCCTCTATTGCTTTGCATACAAGAGCAGCACAAGTCCTGATGTGAATGCACCTCCACTCATTAGCAGCCATTACACTGGCAACAGCTGATTACAACTCAGAACAACACATACTAGTTCTGACCACAGAACATCAGTGTGTTTACTTACTTTGTAATGATAATCACCTGGATCCATGGAATACTTAGTTAAATGTTTGTTAAATATTTTATTTGTTTTGATGATATTGGATAATAGTGGCATTTATTGATGTGTTGGCCAACATTTTTTAATATTATTAGCTGTAGGCCTATAAATAGGCTAACTTAAGGTTTCACTAGTAGTAGGGTAGGCCAAGTTTGTTGTTGTAAAGTTGAACCAGACTAATGTTGACATATTACTAATATTGTAGCATTTGACACCGCTAACCACTTCAATGCTGATCACGAAAAAGGAGGGATAGGCTGGCGAGACAAACCGCAGGCGTATGCAGGCGTGCGCCTTGGGGTGGGAAACGCGAAGTTTGTCCGGGCGCGGCCGCCGTTGCGCTGTGCGGAAGGCGGGGCCGTTTCAGTTTAAATTTACGCAGACGGAAAGCAGCGGCAGAGGCGGAGGACCAGCGGTCAACATTAACATTAGCATTAACACAGAACAACACAAACGCGTTCGTCGACATGCCGAAAAAGCAGATTTTCTATTCCGACAAGTATACCGACGAGGAGTTCGAGTACAGGTCGGTTAATTCGTGTTTGTTAGGATATCTGTTACACTCCTGTCCGCTGTTGCCACGCTGACGTCAGCATATACTTGTCAACTGTTATTATCAAATGTTAAAGTTATGCCCTGTTAACAAACACCGATGTGTGCCTGTTATTAACATGTCAGTGCTGTTATTGTACGTCCGTCCACGTTAATCCCAGCGCCCTGCTTCTGGGTCGTGTTGCACCGACGTGCTCGGCTGTCTAACCGAAGCAGATCCAGTCCTACAGAGCCACCTCATAGCTATAACGTCGTTTTAAAGGTCGGGAAGAACAAACGTGGTGAAATGTTTTCGTCTCGTCGGCAGGCATGTTATGCTCCCCAAGCAGCTGTCCAAACTGGTGCCCACGTCCCACCTGATGACGGAGGACGAGTGGAGGGGCCTGGGCGTCCAGCAGAGCCAGGGCTGGATCCATTACATGATCCACAAGCCAGGTGAGCCACACTTCTACGACCCCGGTGGTACTTGGGTCTTATTTGGTCATGGATGTGGGCTTAGAGAGGGGATTTTTCCATTGCCTTTTTCAAGGAGGGTTGCTGGACTGACACACTGCCTGTCTGTCTGTTCTTTGCAGAGCCACACATCCTACTGTTCAGACGGGCTCTTCCACAGGAATGAGAGAGCACCATCTCTCATGTCTATATGTAATTAGCGTTTCTCCGGGCCCTTCCTCTCTCTCTCTCTCTCTCTCTCGTGCCTCTCCATATTTGTAGTTTTTTTTTGTTTTTTTTATGTAGAAAAAGGCAAACCAGGACAGAGCTGAAAAACACAGCTCGGGTGTTCTGGTGGCCGTGCTGTTGATGAGCTCGATGTCGAGCTACTGTATGAAGACGTTTCCCTGGACTGTTAGTTTAATCTGCTTTCACGTTTTATGTTTGTTAAAAGAATTTCCTGTTCTGAAAGAACTTCTATGGTTCAATCTTTTATTTATCCTTCATGCTGATTGCCTTTCTATGTGCATATGTTATGTCACAATGATCTCGAAAGAAAAAAAAAAAAACCTTTTGTGATGACGTCAATAAAAAGGTTAATTTACATTACACATGCGTGTGTGTGTGTGCGCTCTATTTTCACAGTTTCACTGTTCTTCCCCCTTACATGACACCTTAGTCGGGGCTCTCAGCTTGCAGCAGCAAGCAGCTCAGTCTGCTAAATGAACAACTAACGGGGTCACAAACTCTGAGTGTCTGGTGCCCAGTGAGTAGGCCGGGGCCCGCGGCTTGTTTATCGTCACCTTCTCCGGGTTATGGGTCCCGGGGCCGGGCTTCTTGGTGGCGTCCCTGGGCAGGCCGTGGCGCCCCAGCATGGAGAATGCCGGCTGCCTGCGCAGGTACACGCTGGGGTCCGTGCAGTTGTATTTGCACGGCCCGGGGGTTTTGGACAAATCCTCGGACGGCCCCCCCGTCTTGTAGAAACCAGACATGGTGTAGCTGGCGCTGGCGGCCTTGGTGGGGACCTGGGGCCCCAGCAGTGGCGGCAGGGAGTACTTATTCGGGGCGGGTACGGCGTCGACGGCCCGGTACTGCGTTCGAGAGCCCATGGTGTAGGACGGGGGCTTGCGTCGGGTGTTGTAGACGGGGGTCTCGGGGCTGTAGGCTCCCGGTCCGGGTGTCTGGAAGAGCGGCCCTGACAAGCAACACAAGAGGATGGACGTGTTCATATGAAACCACACGGCGGGATAACGGTTCAGGGTTTGCAGGGGGAGAACGTTCACGAGATGTCGGTTGGCTGCAGCTGACACGGGACCTGCTGTCAAGACGCAACCGCCTTTTGAACGAGGCTGGAGAGCTTCACCGAGTCCACTCAGGATAATAATGAAGTGGGCAGTTGGCCATCGAGGGAATAAAGCATTTGTCATTTCAACGGCTTAAATTTTCAACCGACATAGGCAACATTTTCACCTGTTCCTTGTCCTTGTCGTAAATACACTTACTCTGTTCTTTCACTCGGCCCAGCATGGAGTATGCAGGGTTTCCATCTCTTCCAAAGCGAGTGATCTTTGCATCAACGTAGTATCGAGGCCCAGGGCTGGAGTCTACACAATACACTGCATGAGGGGAAAATAATCAAATAAACTACCCTGGCTCCAGAAAGCCTCCTCCGCTGTAATATCGGGCTCACGTACAGTAATGCTGGTGATGCTGAGGTGTTACCTCTCCCTACTGGCTGTGCTTTGACATTACACTCAGGATCCTGTGAAAGCCATGGAGGCTCAAACTGTATTAAAGAAGTGACTTGATTTTAAGAGAGGTTGAAATCATTAAGGGAAAGTCTTTGATAATTATTGTAATTATAGTGAAAGAGATTGGCGTTCTCAAGATGATGTCATCCCTTCAATACCTTGCCTCCCTCAACCTTTGACCCATAACAGAGAGATGTGTGTTCAAGGAGTCCTGTAGGACTCACTGTTGTTGCTGGTGCAGCCGTGGAAGGCGCAAGCGGGGCTGCTGGGCTTGGTGAAGTCATGGCCTATGAAGCCGATGGTAGACGGCAGCGAGTAGCGCCCAGGTCCTGGTCCTACAGAGATGGAAGATGAGAGGAGAAACATGTACTCTCTTTCTACTCACTCTCTTTTTCAAAACATTCTACCACTATTTTTGATGTTGTATGCAGGAAAAAAAAGGGTTTTCCATAAGATGTAATTGAAAACTAAAACATATTAGGTCACATGTATTTAACCGTCCAAATTTACGAGGTAATGTGTAAGATTGAGCCCCTCGCAGTTCGTGGGCAGTATTCCATGTCCGTGAACAAGCTCAGTTGGCTGGGTGGCTGGGTTTTTTATTTTTGTTATAGAATCTGAATTTATTCAAGCCACAAGAGAGTTGAAATGTTACACGGTAAGTATTAACCGTACTAAAAACATTTCGTTTAAGAACGTCTTGTACATCTTGCTCCATGTCATTCTAAGTTACGTCATTAGCCCGCATTCCAAACAAAATCCGGTATGTTTATTTTGAACAAAATGTTCTTCCACGCACGAGTTACAGCGGACAGCCCATCAGCCCAAAGCTAAATGGCCTCATCTCAGACACTGTCAGAGAAATATGTGATGTCCCCCAGCTTCGGCAGCGGAACGCAGCACACCTCCCAGACCCAAACGGTTGACATTACATAATCGTATACTACATGTTAGCATGTAGCGACGGCGCCTCTGGGGAACAGGAAGCGTGGTTGAACTCAGATTAGAGCCTGTGGCCACCACTCGGCGCGTCTGCAGACAATGAAATGATGCTTGCTTTCATGATTGAACCCGTACTCGAGTGTGAGTCGTGAGAAGATCAGAGTGAAGGAGAGGCTGGTCTCGTTTCATCGTTTAAGGGGTTGCAGTGTGTTGACAGATGTTGCTCTGCATCGTGTGAGAGTGGCAGTATGTCGACAGATGTTGCTCCGCATCGTGCGTCGCTTACCTCTCTCTCTCCCTGCGATGGCTGGCCTCTTTTTCTCCACTTCACCCATGACAACAACGACACACGGACAACAGAAGAGTCCTCTAAGTTTTGCTCCGATGTATTCACCAAAACAAACTATCCAATCAGAAGCAGAAAATATAGTAGGCTTATATGACAAAAACCAGACAAAAAATTCAGCACTATTCTATCCCATTGGTTCTTATTGGTTCTGGAATGGAGGTTGATTCACAGATCCACTTTGAGATGATCTTCCATAGTCAAACCTTTACTAGATATTTGAGTAAACTTGCACTCAAAGATCAAGCACCACAGTAAAAGGCGCAACATATAATTCACTATAAAAATACATAGGCCTACATATATACAATGTACTTTTGTTTGTGATTTCCTTCCACAATTATCCAGAGAGCTGAGCCACAACCAAAAAAAGTGTAAATTACAGATGAGAGGTTCTAAAACAATTCTTGTTCTAGAAAAAGTTATTCCGTCCAACTTCTTCCACCGCAGTAACACTTTCCCTCCTGTCGGAGCAGCAGGTGCTTGGAGGACATAGAGCGATGCACTGAGCTGGCCCTCACTCAAACTCACACGTACACACGCACACACACACACACACACACACACACACACACACACACACACACACCACTCCGGTCCCCCTCCTGTAACGCTAGCTTCCCTCCACGCAGCAATCCGTGAAACCAAGATATCCCTCTGCCTCGTTTCTCTCCTCACTCTCTCTCTCTCGCCCTGTGACCACCGCCGCGTGGAGCTGGCTACAGCGGTAACCACGGAGACCGCCCTGGTCGCTCTGTCTCAGGTCTCATCAGCCGACGACCCCCTGCACGGCCGGCTCATTGTGTCTGTGTTGGGAGCACAGAATGCCTCGTCTATTCACATTGGAGGGGTGCATTACTGCCCCTGATTCAACGGAGTTCAAAGGGGTGCTCGAGTTTCTATTGAGATTTGTTGGCATAGAGGTCTATTAAGATATTTCTATTTCATATCCAGACTAAGAGCACCACTTGTTGCAGGGTTATGGTTGGGTTAATGGTTAATATGGTTTGTTAGTAATAGGGTTAGGGTTAGTACTAGTGTTAGGGATAGTAATTATAGGGCAGTGTAAATATTACCCTGCACCACCACTGCTGTATACTAAAGAGTGCTGTCAGTTGAGTGAAAGGCCTTAAACTGTGAAAGAAAACAAATCATTAAACATTAACTTTCACTGGGCTGTCATCATGGAAACACACAATGACAAGCATTACCAGGCAAAGAAAAGGTGAAGATGGAAAAAAAAGTGTGCAATCATTTTCAGCAGATTGAATTGTCCGCTTCCAACAAACCAAATGACATTGTAGATTTTATACAAACTTTATTCTGTTTTGTTTGAAAATATGTTATAGTAATAAGAGATAGCATTGATCAAATTTAGCACATTTACATTAATTAAATATTTATTTCTTGATTATACACTGATAATTTCACAAATTTGACAAACAAATAGCTTATGAACTGTACAATCAAACCTCTGTTTGCTTAGAAATAATGTGACAGGTAACCAAATTTTAACAGTGTGGGTGTTTGTAGCACAATAATTTGAGTAAAAAAAAGCTTATATTGCCATGAAAAATAAATAGCATATTTCTATGCTATTATGGGACATTGATCAAATATCTCAATAAAACTGTTAAAGCTTGATTAAAAAGAAAAACTGTATATATACACACAGTATAGTTAAAGTGTATAGTAAAAATATAGATGGGCAATGAAAAATAAATGGCATATAAAAAACTGAACTGAAGCTACAAATAAATACCACAGATAGAAAACAAAACTTTTTTTTTGCATAAACTCGGGTGTAATTACAAACATAAATACTTGATTATTTTTTAATAAGCCATTACAAAGGCAGTACAGTGAGTAACAGTCTCTATGATGTCTATGGGTGTGAAGGACACAGGAAATATGAAATATAAAATAGGTCCGGAGTGTATGGACAGTAGCAGTCACACAGAGTTCCTCAAGCTGAACCCTACACACACACACACACACACACACACACACACACACATATGCAATAACTCATACATCCTTTGACAGCATTGGTCAGCCACTGAAAGCAAGTTACGTGTGAACCACACACACACACGTGTGAACCACACACACACACACACACACACACAAAGTAACGCACATTCCAGACCATAGTTTTGTTTTATACTTTTTTTTGTTACCATCAAGCTGCCCAGCTCTCAGGTTTTTTTTGTTGTGTCAGTTGTCTCCTCTCTACTCACTCTAAGATATTCACAAGAAATATACAATTTGGAGCCAGGGAAACCCAGGAGTTGAGGAGGGTTTCTGTGAATGAACGAGAACAAGATCAATCTACAACATTGAGAAATGAAGACCAAGTTTAAATCTAAATGATTCACTCATGCTGTTTTTGAAGAATTGCAAACAGGATTTACATATCCTGTGCAAAATACCTAAGAATGCAAATGCTAAACTGATCATATATTCGACGGACCGTACCATCGCTCAGGGGTGTTTTTTGTGTCCAGCGTAGTGAGCCGGGTATCTGCTGGAATGACCACCCTGTGTTCTGGGTCCTTCCCCCCCGCATGGAGCTCGAAATGGTCGTCTCCGTCGGCCAGGAAGGGTTGAGAGTCCGGGTCGTACTCATAGGAGTAGTAGGACACCTCTGCCATTGAGCCCTGCTCCTCCTCACCTGAACAGAGGGGGGAGCAGGAAGAGTCAGGATGAATGAGTGGCAGATTGCCTTTGAAAATGTTTGACATTAATTATTGTGTATTTAATTGTATTTTGTAGTTTTATTATACAGTATTCATAATATTCACATATACATAAATTATATTATTCATTATTATTATATAAGCCAAATTAGGTGATGATGTGTATTTTAATGGTATCATTTGTTTTCTATATCTATTCTTTTCAGCATTTTTCAAACGGTTCCCTAAAATATTATTGTATAATAATTTAAAGCATAATTTGTATTGTTTACCCACACTACTCATCAACAACGTTTAAAGACTCCTATACCACTAGAGTCATGTCATTGAACGGCCACTAGGGGTCGCTCCGCCCTAAAAGTTAATCTGCTCCGTGAGCGACAATCAATCTTTCCAGAAGGCATTCCACGACCTTTTGCACAGCCCTGCGAACATGTCCACCAGTAACGCCGCGTTGTTCACACATACTGAAAGATTTGGGGTTTTTCATGATACAAATACAATGCAAGTGGCGTGGGTCGCAAAACTACAAAGGGTTAACACGTCCCGTAACAGTGACAGGTTAGCCTGTCTGTAGCATGTTGTTCTGCAGGGTTCAGGAGAGAAACATGTCTGGACAGGGGCTCTAATTCCAGGGCCCCATCCTCTCCCCCTGCTAATCTACTGAACGCTGTCAGCTCCTTGGCACACTCCCTCCCAGCTTTTACACCGCTGAGTGCACTTTCCCGGGCGTATAATCAACATTATAATGGTTTACAATGACAGCGTTTTACACTATTTATTCCGTGTAATTAGCCTCTGGGTATTTCATGGACCCGAGGCGAGTGGTTGAATGTAGACGTGTGCGTGCGTGTGCGTACGTGTGTGTGTGTGTGTGTGCATGGACGTGCGCGCTAACGTAAACTAAGTATTTCTAAGCATTCCTGTGGCGAGCGTGAGGCCTCAGTTCTTGTACGGGAGAGACCTTTGGCTACCGAGAGGTAGTTGTGTGTTGTAGCTACTGGAGAGCTACGAGCTGTTGGAGACGAGTCAGCACAGGCCTGGCTGCAGACACACACGCAGACACACACACACACACGCACACACACACACACACACACACACACACACACACACACACACACGCAGACACACACACACGCGCACACACACACACACGCACACGCGCACACACAGTAATATACAACATACGCACTGCATCTCATCTAGGATGCTCTCCCACGCAGGTCTGCGCAAGTTACTGTTTTCAATGTCGTTCGTCTAAGCTAATCATTTTATAGTTGAATCTTTTGATGCAAACAGTGCACTCTTGCACTCTTCATCCTATGAGGCACAAAACACGTGTAACAGCATCATCATCACCAAGCAGAATACAATACATCGGCTTGGCGTAGAACAATCTTGTCCATATGGACCCTTTTTCACAGGTCTTACAATGAAGGGTAAAGTAACAGTTTCTGTCATTTTAACGTTATGCTTTATGCTTTATGCGTTATGCTGGTTATATTCATGTTTGTCGCAGCCCCAGCACAGTCAATGTTTATTTACTTGAGTAGTTGTGCGTATACTGGTGGACTGCCGTAGGCCTACCTAAATTGAACAGAACCCTAATTAACCCTCTGTGCAGTGAAAAGGGCCCTTTGACCAATGGCTTGCATACTGATTTTGTTCATCAACATTATAACATACATTTCATATTTTAAATCATGTGTCATGGCTACGGGAAAACCAGCCCTGCAGCCATGGCAGGAAGAAGGGTTTTCTGCTGTGGCGTTGTATCTGTTTACCCAGTTTTATCATAGAATGTATGCGTTTTTGATTTCTGCAATCTTTTATTTCACTGTATTTGATTGTATTTTCAACATTTCTTGTTGAAACGTTTGTGGCGTTTACAACTCTCACCCAGGGACTACAGATATAAATGAGCTTGTAGCCATCTCTGGTGCATTCTAGTTATTGTGCATTGTCCCTGTGACATAAACATATCAATATATTGCGTTTCATAACTATAACTATGCACATTCTAAGTCATTTCTATTACTCTGTGTGGGTGGGGGGACCCAACAGGAGTCACGACTCCCAAGCATGGCCTGGATGCTCTCTGGGGGGGCGGGGTCAGCCCTGGCCCCCAGAGTGGGAGGTCAGGGACTTGCGACCCCCGGCCCGGGGGGGCGCCCCCCCCCCCCCGGGCCGGGGGTTAACAAGCGGAGGCAGACCCCCCCCGGGGGACCTCCGGGGGCTGATGTACCTCCACTCCAGTGCGTGTTGTCACTCGCGGAGGCGCTGCGTGGACGGGACTCACCCGCGTGCACCGGCTGGGGGCCGCCCCGCTCGGTCAGCGGCGGTGGCCCGGCGTGAGGGTCCTCCGGCACGGGCTCCACTGGGGA
>OMKI01007297.1:0-13561 GCA_900302315.1 Phycis blennoides
GAAGGCGATCCAGCGCGCGTACTTGGTGGCCTCGCGGCGCCAGTGCGACGCCACCAGCAGGCCGCAGGTGACCGTGAGGGAGATGATGCCCATGATGATGAAGAACAGCGTGGTGACCCACTCCGGCGGGAGCCGCGGCGGGATGCAGGTCCGGTCCCGGCCGTGGATGGTCTGGCACTGTCGCACCAGGCCCACGGTCAGCGCACCTGCCGACAGACAACACAACACAGCCAGCAACAACCGTGAGACAGCCTGGTGGAGAACGGTGTCGGAAACCCCCCCCACCCAGCCGAAAGGGTTCGGGGTTCGAACCCCCGACTCAAGACGAGACGCTTGAGACTCGACCTGCTCATGAACAGACGGCGCTATAAAATGTCCCTCCAAGGTACTTCGGATCGAAGCGTCTGCTAAAAGCTTTTTTTTTTTTTTTTTTTTTTTAATCCCCATAACAGACACGGGTGACAAGACAGGGCAGGAAAGTGTCTTCCCAAATGCGCTGCGTAATATGTCCGTGGTGAAATTGTCACGGCAGAAGACACGGGTCGTGGTAAGGATGAATGTGAATGGGACGGCAGGCGTGCACTCGCGTACGTACGTACGTACTTAGTATCTTAATGTGGGTCTACTAATGACTCCCGACCGTGGAGGTGGGACAGAGGCGGCAGGACACCATTCCGTCGCCATTTCTAAGAACAATGACGCTCCTGTTTTCCTAAATAGACGCTGAAAAACCCACAAATAGCAACCGAGGGGGCCAGGGACCGTACACAAATTGTTTCACCTCACCACAGCTGCGGAGCTTCTACAAAGCCAGAGCCCTCGTGAGACGGAGTACTACTGTGGATTAGAATAAAAGGACGAGATTTTCGTAAATGCTAGTTGGGCGAACAGCCATAGAAATATGTGCATATTTTAAACACGATACAAAAAAAATCTACGCTACGTGGGTTGAAATTCTGATGGGAAAATGGTTGTGAACCTCGTCAGGTTCAAATGCACATAAAAGCCATAGTGAGTGTGAGCATGTTCTCATTTGTGTAAATATATACAGCCGGCTTTCTCTCATGGACGCAATGTCCTCACTGTTGTCCAGAATCAGCCAAGTTTGACGCAATTACAATCACAAGGTGGATTGTAGGTCAGGCTCTTGGAAAAAAAGACATTGTCTCTAACATGGTATATTATTCCTAGAGTAGGAGAAAGGCGCTTACAGGACCAACCTTTTTTGAAGAATACATTTAAATTCTACAATATATTTATTTGAATATATTTAATATATTCTTATTATATATATTATATCTTCTTGAGGAGCTAATAAAAGACTCTACTGGTGTATTAGCTTACAAAGCAAATCTACTGTCGTCCATCTCCAAGAGGGAGGTAACCAACAAAAGTCACCAGTGACATTTGCTACAATTCATTGATTTCTTACTTTCAAGACATTCAACCCCTCACGGACACGCCAACAGCCGTCAAAATCCCCAAAACCTGCCACAAACAACCCTGAGTTCCATGGTCTTTTCAAACCAAGAAGTAAATGCCCTAAATGTAAATGTAAGTGACGGTGGGTTTGGGGAGGTCTGTCTGCCAGAGCGCCGGGTGGCCTCACACGGAGAGCGAGCCAACACCAGCTACCTCAGACTTACTTTCTAAACAATACTAGGCCCGCCATCTTGTCGATTGTCTTGTTTATTATTGTCTATTGTTATTGTTGTTTGTTGACTGTTTACTGTTGCGCACCAACCACCAAGACAAATTCCTTGTAGGTGCAAACCTACTTGGCAATAGGCATTTTTGTGAGTTCTGGGTCCTGAGAGACTCAGCTGACACCAGAGAGAGTGAGGTGCAGACTGGAGGGAGGTGAGGCAGGACGGACGGTAGATTGCTTCATAATTCGTTCAATGGTGGTGATGGATGACCAGCCCTTCTGTCTCTCAATCATGTGTGCGTGCGCACGCACGCACACGCACACGCACATGCACACACACACAACTTACTGGTAGTACGGTATTGCAGACCATGGACATGTAATTTTTAATTAACTTCAATGTAATCAATTGCATGACCAGACTCTAAGATGCTAACGAATCTTAAATCACAACATCAATAGATATATACCTCAGGACATAGAGACACTCCCTACTCTATGCATACATCACCAATAAGCAAAGTGAAGCGTGTGCTGGAGTCAGTGTATGGGGGAAGCCAGTCAATTAGTGAGCATCTCCTCTCGAGCAATTCCCGCAGAGTAAGCAAAACAATACGCCATGATTCAGTTCCCTGCAGTCCTCGATCGATAACAACCAAGCGAAGACGAGGAAGAGGCTCTTGGCAACCCGAGAGGTCTACATTTCAGAGAGATCGCATGCGGCTTCAAAGTGAAGTGTTGCCATCGGATCGTAGTTCCTAATAGGTAAACTATTTACTATGAGAGACCAGGGAGGGTTAGCGGTTAGCGAACACGTCCCACGGTTATAGAGGGGCGAACGGTGCTACGCGAGACGCCCTGAAGCCACGCCATTGTACACGGCGTGGTGGAGCGCTACACTGTTTGGTTTCCTTCTGCTTAACCCGTTATCTAACTCACAGCACACGTTTTGTTTGATTTGCGGCGATGAGTGTCGTCAGTGACATCAGCAACACTTAATGATAAATGGTCCCCTCTGTGCATTATCAAGTCAGTGCATGTGTAACGCTATAAATACCAAATAAGCAGTAGCTGCGATGTCCACCATATTTACCCACTCTCACTTCCCCCCCTTCACTGCACAAGTACAGTCATTGTGATCCTATCAATGACAGCTATAGTTATTACATATAATATAAAGCCAAGTAAATTATCGTCTAAACCATTACATAAACCATCAAGCTAGACTTCAGCGCTTTGCAAAGCAAATATATATTCCCACAGACAATGGCAGTCAGTGGTACTCTTGTTCATGAATGTAATGAGCTAATGTGTTCACGTAGTCCACCTGGAAGCAATGAATTCCAGGGAAAAACAAGCTTTACCGTTTTGAAACGCCATGTCTTGTTTACAGTTAACGTACGGCAGTTAACGTACGGCAACATGGGCTTGAAGTTTCAATTCGTTTCCACGGTGACGTTGACGACCCTGACCATTGTCGACGACCCACTGCCAGCAGTCATTCTCATAATGGCCGTTGAAAAAAGTAGTTATTATTCACCGCTGTGGCTCCTGGGTGCTTGTTTGGCGAGCTTTGAAAGCATCCGTCTATCGGGGCATGAGATAGAACTATCTACAGAACTAGAAATAATGAGGGGGGGAGAGAGCTGATATGCTCCAGCTGTGTACCCCTGATCAGCGCACTGGCCACTGGGAGCACACTCATTGATCAAACTCCACACAAGACTGTGGCAGAAAGGAAAAAAAAAAACTTGAAATCAATGAGAACTCTGAGGAACGCAACTACGGTGACATGATCAGAATGTCCATGTCACCAGAACTTATTTTCTTCTTTCCACGGAAATTGGCCAATTGGTTAGGTTTTAGGAGATAAGAGAAGAGAAAGAGTGGTCCACTTTTAGACTCACAGACTGCTTGAGCAGATATATGGTCTCGAGGGTTGAAGCTTTGAGGCAATTTACCATGGGAGGACTATGATAATCACCACTTTCAACACCAAGACATTTTGCCTACAGACACTCGCTTCGCCACCTATTTCCAAGGAGAAGAATTAAACCAAAACAGCCAACAAATCCACATGCAACATGGCAATAGTCCAAGGCCCATGTTCTGCTAGTGGTACAGATACTGTGATCACAGACCGCCTCCACCGTCCTTGATCTGGTCACGGCTACGTAGCGCGACACAGGGGAACCAGACGGGGTCCGACTGTATGCTCGTTCCCCCTATGCTGCATACTGTGTACCGAGGTGCCATATGGTGAGTTTAATTAATACACCAGTGTCATGTCCATGCCACATGGCTAACAATGTGGTACGATGACACAACAAAAAACAACCAAAACATTTTCCACAAACCTTACACATTTTTTGGCCTGGCGGTACCAAAGGGAAATTCTTGCAATGCCGGTTTAAATGACCAGGAAGGAGCCAGATTAGAGACACATTTCTCTTTTCTTAACAGGCCTATCTTTGATAACACACCATCTGTCAGTGTGGAAGATGGCTTCACTCAATGTGTCATTTCCTTCTGACTTCTCCCAAAGCGCCCTTTGTGTATACTATAGCATGGTGTGTTACTTACCAATGCATCACATCACAGGCTAATAGGCAATCCCAATGATGAGAGCAGAAGTACAATAAAGTAGCTGACGAAGGAAGCAGGCGATGCCGCGTACGTGTTTGTTCTTCACGGTACGTGGTATGGTCTAGCTTGCGTTTGAACGATGCATACAGCAGCAATAGCTTTTGTACACGTAAGACATTTCTTCACACTTTTGTACAACCAAATGAAGAAACAATACTTGTTACGGAGAATTGAATCCAAAACTAACATCAACAAAAAGGCCACGCTTTCCCTGACCCTGGAATCTTTTCACTGGTTGCCCACACCCATATAAGTCCTTGTTGTTGTTTATTTTCTTAAGATTCCCAATTAAGGGGTCAGTATATTCTATAAATTATGCAGTCATCCCCAAATAGACCGGACAATAGGCATTGTAGCATTTGTGGTTTTCATTTGGAAAATCGGCAACTTCCTACTAAATACCAAAATATAAACAATAATGATATATATGGTAAATAAAGGAACAGTAATCTCAGCAAATTTTTTTACTTCAATCAATTCATTAATTGATTCCTTCAGACAACTCTTTAACAATTGAACAGCCATGGGAAGCTCTCTAGAATGTGACCCTATAGTGTGTCCTGCTGCCAGTGTACATGTCCAATGCACTTAGTCCTTCAGAGAGTGGCACTTTTTCCTGCAGTCTATTCATTTGTATGCACTGTGGAAAGTAAGGTACAGCATGTTCAATTAGTCTTTTTTTTTTTACCTTTGTCGGAAAGAGGAACACGGGGCCGTGTACTGCAGAAGCAGAACGAGTATAATGATCAGTGTGGGCATAATATCTGCAGCACAGGCAACTCCCCACCTTGAGGTCACAGTTTATCAAAACATTGACACGGGCTTTTTTTGTGGATTTACACTTTTGTTTCACCCAGGGATAAACAGAGTAACTCTACCTCACTGTTTTCGATAGGTCTGGTACATAGTGTAATGTGGAGTGTAGGGGACTGTGTGGGGATCACATTGCATGGCATGCGGTTTCGTGCAGCGGAAGAGCGCCATCGCATGTTGTTACCAGCATGTATTCAGTCATGGTGGGTTGCCAGTGGCTGATGCTGCCATGTCTTGAAACAACCCTATAGTAACACAACGTGAACGTCTAGTGGTTTGTCATTATAAAATCAATATGTATAACGGTTATTATAGTATGGGTAGGCTATATACGAAAGAGAAAGGCTATTCGTCAAACAAGAAAAGATAAGGCATTCAGCAGCCCCGAACTAAACACAACACGCAGCACTTCGAATCCTTGTTATTAGACCTGGTGACCATCGTGTTTCACTATTCACCGTGTAACCCTACAACACGAACCCTGCCTAACCCGGTTGCTAAATTGTTATCCCGCAGATGGGAGTACAAAGAGAGTCACGGCTATCAATAGACTGGAGGTTTTGCGTATTGACACAAAAATAGCCGATCACTGTTGGTCTTGAGCCAGGCGGAACACGAACCGACGACAACATCTCTGCTGGCCTAATGCCTTCTCACGTTTTGCCCTTAAATTGACTCACAAATCACAAGGTCATGCCTATAGTGCAAAACATAAGTTGGTGGTTATTTAAAAGCCAACCAATTAAGTAGTAACTGTGCATTCAAAGAAGAGCAAAACATTTAAAACTTCTGGCTGATAACGTTCAGCGGTTACTGGTACACAACATGAGTCCTCCTGTATCATTATGCAGACAAAACCTTTAGGATGTGACTTTGTTCCGTGGACGACACCCAACAAAGTCACTGAAACAGATATTGGGACAGCGGTAGGAAATGTAACAATATATAAACGCAGTGGGCAGTTTGCCGAATAATTACCTGCCGATTCACCAGTGTTGATCCAATCCGGATTCGCAATACTGGCTATTGCAAAGATATCAGCGGCCAAAAAGAGGCACCCTGATATTATAGTCAGTTTATCCATAATTCCTCCTAAATCCTTGGTTCTACGGTATGTATACTATGAGGAAAAGAAGCGTGGTGGTATCAGTGTATCACAGACGTGGAAAGGTTGAACGAGCGACTTTTAGATACCAGCTGATTGTTCTCATTTAACTCGCCCCTTCGGACTGCTGTGGTTGGTCTCCACTTGCATTATTTTGTCCACACATTGCAGCAAAAAACAGTTTCCCACTGTACAGCAACGGTCGATCCGGCTAAAAGGGTCTGAAAGACAACACGCAAAGCATCACATAACAAATCATTTCTCTGGGGATCTTCCTCCGATAAAGCAGAAGCTCTCGCAGCGCCAGGGCCCAGGACTCCAGCCGCTTGTGTTCCCGTGTGGATCCGCGCGATAGCAGCAGCATCGGGTAGCCGCGGCTAGCACGGCTAGCTAGCTAGTCCCCGAATTCGGACTCCGTATGCCGAACTGCGGCCCAGAGGCTCCTCGACGCCCAAAAATCCATTGGGGGAAGCAATACACGCACACTGTCCCATAGCGACGTGGGAGACTACAAGGAACGGGTTCGCTTCGCGATATCCACGTTTTTCCCGCAAGACGAACGTTATCCGTAAGGAAAACGGGAACACATCCTCCCCTCCTGCTTATTCATGCCGCCTTCTCCTCTGGAGCAGCATCTGTTACAAGGTCCGCCAGTCCGAAAAGGAGATTCGTGCAAACAGTTCGCGGACAGTGTTCGCAAAGTGCTTCCTTTGATGTCCGTTCTACGTCAACCACTTGGTAATTAAAAATCAGACATGATCGGTACGACTCCCCCTCATGACCGCCAGTAGCATCAAGCGAACACCCCCACGCAGAGTGACTTCCACAGACACAACAGAGCTTGTGTTTTCACGTTCGGGTGGATTTCGGTCTCGTATCGCGATATTAAAGACTCAC
The DNA here is from genome assembly GCA_900302315.1 of Phycis blennoides. NCBI lineage: Eukaryota > Metazoa > Chordata > Actinopteri > Gadiformes > Phycidae > Phycis > Phycis blennoides. The sequence continues at coordinate 7,110 of OMKI01007297.1, forward strand.
GAGCAGCTCGGGTCGCCCTGGACATTTCATGCATACTCGACGCATAATGCATGACTGTGCATTACAAAAATGTCACTGTTAAATTAATTCAAGCAGATGTGATTTCCCACTTCTTTGTGGCGACACAGCCGTGGGTCTTCAGTGTTGCAAGGCGAAGGTTTGTAGATTTAGGCAATATATATATCTTTATATAGATAGATAGATAGATAGATAGATAGATAGCCTACTGAATAACTTCTGATAATCTAATAGCCATGGCCTTATACTTGCCATTTTAAAAGCACCCTAGTTCTTAAATCCTAATCAAAATAAGGACCACACATTGAAGTTACAGTCCAGACTTGTTTATTGCACAGAACATTCAATATACATTGTAAAGGACAACACAATATCCCTAAAAATTGTATTTGAACTAGATGTATGGCTTTCAAAAGGGGAGAACAAGTAGCCTATTTGAGAATTCCTTGAGTTGCAAGTTCAAGACCCACACAGTAAAATATTAAATAACTATTGTTCTTTGTGTTTTGTACTTTGTCCATGGAGGGTGTGTCGATGACATTCCTACTTGCTGCCATAGATTTCTTGCTGTCCTTAAACGTGGGGACCTGAGGACACTGGAGGAAAAGTAAAAGATTAATGTCAATAGAAATGTTGATCATTTATATCCATCACTTTCGTCACCAATGAAAGGATGAATGCTTGTGTCCTGCACGTCGTTTAGTGATCTACGACAGCTGTCGTGAGATTTCCCTCGTCGTCCAAAAACACATTAACCCGAGTGACAGAGCTCTAGGCTACCTCGGAGCCCCTAGAATCCTCATCACGATTTACCGGCCAATCTAACTTTCCCTTTAAAGTGGGTTTGGTGAGGCAGAGCGAGCAAGCAGCCCCGCCGAGCAAACAACAAGCAGCGTCTGTAATTGAATCAATCTGGTGATGCGCACGTTTCAGGGAAATTAGATTTTCTGATTATTTGTGCGGATAAATTCTGCGGACCAAACCGACAGGACCACCCTCTGACCATTTTGAATTCATTTTGAAGCATTTGTGTTCATTTAGATGTAATGTATCGACACTATAAACCAAAGCTTGCCAGGGGCCGAGCCTTCGTTTGCCCATCCTCAACACCGACATGATGATAGTGAGCAGAAGAAAAGCATGGCTGCTTATGGTCATTTCAATGGTAAAAACATGAAACAATAACAACTTCGGCCATGATGACGAGGTAGAGGGAGGGCACAGGGAGACGGACTCCCTGACCTGGACTACGTCACTATGGGTACTAGTGGGAACTGCCCCCTGGAGAGCCACCCCCCGGGTCCCTGTGGGCTTTGGTGACCAGGGGCCTGTGCCCCCACCTCCTCCATCAGGCCCTCAATGGTCTCCGGGGGCCATCAGGTACTCTGCTACGTCCTGCTGGCCCCTGTACGCCATCACGTGCTCAGCAAGAGAGTATGACGGCAAGTTGTGTTTTTTTCAACAAGAAACCCCCCCCCAACAGACATGATAATAAAAGCATTCACTAAAGTACGGTGAACGGACATCGAAAGGCTGTGCGGTCGCCTTGGCAACTGCCGCCCCCCCCCCTTGACCCAGTTTGCTGGCGATGTTGGAGCCCCTCTTGATTGTTCTTTAGTTAAAAACAATTAGAACATTTGGGATTTACTATAATTCAATTGCCTTACCTCCTCGGTATGCAGCCTGGGTGCCTGCTGCACCAGCTCCACTGCGGACACTGAACAGTGCCTCATGCTTCAGAGCCCAGTGACTCACACCTGCGGACACACACGCACACACACGCACACACACACACACACACACACACACAAACACAGAATGTGTTTCTTAACTTTAATCAGTTGTGTCCGCCCCCGGCCAATCCTGAAAGTCCACAGTCTACCTGTAGGCATCCTTGAGTTAGATGAGCCCTACATGCTCCTGATTAACTTGTGTCCGAATTAATTCACTGCAAGCACTTTACATAAAAGCTGAAAAAGACTGAATAAATAGAGCGGATAGAGTCATTCTCGCTGACTGACTCGCTCTACTATTTAAAAAGTCTTTCATAGGTCTGAGCTTTTAGCTTTTTTAGAGAACACAGGAGAATAGACTCATAAAAGTGAGCTCTCAGCGAAGCCAATACCAACATAGAACAGAACAGAATGCAGCTATGCCAACAACACGGAAAAGGACGACAGCCTGTTATTGAGTAAGAAAAGCAAATACTCCCCTAATTCCTAACACCGGGCAATTCTGCTCCTGGCAAAACAGTTCTCAAGAAGGGCAGAGACTCGATGGGGGGCTGGAAAAAGAAGGTGAGGTGTGGTTATTAAGTAGCCCACTATGGAAAAGATGTTTCCTCAGAACTAGTTGGTTCGGGGCGATTACGTTGAGGCCTCTCCGCAATCACCACACTCATATTGTATGTGTTCCTGCACAGGCAGGTATTTAATTGTACAGGTGATCATGTGACACCTACATGATGATGGACGGCAAAAATGGCATATCAAAAAAATCGCACGTCAATAAAATGTATTTGGGGGGCGGCTTGCTTGCCATGTTGTCTGACAGCCATTTTGGCTCCAGTCGACACATTGTCTTCTCAAGACAAACGTGCTGATCATTCCGAGTGTGTTACTACTACGTGATAAACATGAGGCTACGTGAACATGGCTATTTGCAGCCGACTATCGACACTAGAACCCCCCCCCCCCACAAAAAAAAAGACATGTTAACTTTGGTCACCTAGCAACCACATGTACCGTGCTTCCCACGCAGGCTACAGTCGGAGTGGGAATACTCACGTATGGAACAGTGTGTTCGCACACTCAGCCCACGGCACTTCCCCTCCGAATGGTGGAAACCTGGACTCAAAAGAGAGGCAGAACCTGGGGACATAAAGTCCACCATTAACATCTGATCAAAGAATGATGTCAGCATACATTAAGACAGGAAGAGCTCTTCAGAACACTTGAGTTGATGCTCTGGAATTGTTGAGGTGGTGCTGCTGGTGCTGATGCTAACCTATCTGTGGGGATGGCAATGCCAGGGCGTTGTCTGTCTTCACCCTGGAGGACAGCCGCTTCACCTCCCAGGACCGTGGTCACATCCACCAGCAATCCCAGTAGACTGTCCCTGGATGGGCTGACGCACACACACACACACACACACACACACACACACACACACACACACCCACCACACACACGCACGCACGCACGCACGCACACACACACACCCACACACACACACAAAGTAAATGTCAGAGGAAATAGTATCTATCTACTAGCCTTAATATTCACAATACGCCTTTATAAAAGTCTAAACACTGACTGAAAAGACTGACTAGCAAAAACATGTAGTGAAAAGTGTACATTCATTTGGTCTCTCAAACATTCCACATTGCAGACCATGTTCTCCCTTGTTGTTGTCACACTGCAGGGCAAAGCAGTGAAATGGGTATATAAATGAAAAGCTAGAGGAATTAACATGCACAAATGAACAAATTGGCAAGATGAAGGTTGAAAATAACATTTGGCAAAAAGCAATGGTGAGATCAAATGAAGGATATCTGAGCTGTTTTACAGAACTTAAACTGCCACCCACTGCCTCCGGAGAAAAGCAAATATAAAAAGGCAGAGGCACCCTTGGTGGTCTGAAAATTATACAAATCATTCATCCATTCACCATATGTGGTGGTGTAACAAACTATCCTGATCAATGTTGAACTTTGTGAGAGCAATTATTTATTACACTACAAAGATTCAAATCTTGATAAGATGAATTTCAAGGCACAGTTTCAATCAATCAAATGTCTGCTATTTAACAACAACAGTTATCTTTCATAAAGGACAAACATCAAATGAGGATTAAAATGGTTTCATGGATGCTAACCGCAGTACGGGAGAGACTGTGGTACAAACATACCGACACTGGCCAGCAGGGAACAGTTCTCCACTGAGGAGACCACTAAACCATTTGAAGCTCAGACGCCTTAGCTGAATACCTGAAATATGCTTGAAATACACAAATGGGAGGAACAATTTACAATTATTTCATTTAGGGGATGTTGCTGTTATCCAAAATTGCAGTCAATTCAGTTGCACTTCATTAAGGAGCATGTAGGGGCTGGCGGGTAGGATGTTGCTCAAGGTGGCCTACAGTCCAGGTAGATTGTGGACAGCTGGGATTCGAACCCAGTGCCTTTCAGAGTCGAATAACCTGAGCAGCGACAGCACTATCATGTCGGCAGAAGACATTACTTGTGACTTTCAGTTGGTGGCAACGTCTACCTGGACGTATGTGGAGGGGGAGGGGTTCGCCATTGCATCGATTCTGTTGGCAACCAGCACAACATCCGGAGAAGAAAAGTGAATTATGATGCAGAGACAGGTTAGGCTAATACAGGTAACTACACAACATTGAACAACCACGCTGCGATAAAGAAAACTCTTGTTGACCATCATAACCTTAGCTACAAATGGGTTGATATATGTTACGGGGAGATCCAAGATTAATTGACACGACAGGGATAATCAAGATGATCCCAAACATAAGGGTGCTGCCAACATATATTGTATAGCCTCACAAGTCCAGAACACGCGAGATCTTTGTACAATAAACGTCATCACCCCAACACACAACAAGGAAACCGAATCAGTTTCACTAGCTTTAATGCTTAATCTAGCAACAAGGCAATAAGCACATTTAAGAGAACTCTGTTGCACAAGCATCATTCACGCCAAATACAGAGCCGCAAAGAGCCCCAAGTAATCGGTAAGATGAGGATGTGTAAATACTGTACATTAAATGGAGTACATCATCACGCGAACAAACGAGGTAGCTAAAAACATACACGTGAGAAGAGCTTATGAAGGTTAGAGATCGTATCCCCCGCATTACTTCTGAGTGTCTGCCGTCAGCACCACGGCCAGCACGAACAGCTAGGGGGGCTGACGTCACATCCACGTGCTTCTTCTCAGGAGTTACATTTCTATTTTTTTCTTTACGTAAACAAACAGCCTTTACTGCGCCAAGGTATTGTTTTCTGGCATTGAACACACGAAGCCAGAGTGCGTTCCACATAATGATGATGATGATGATGATGATGATGATGATGATGATGATGGACCATCATTCAGACCACTTAGCTGCTCCGTTCTTTGGGGGGCAGTTCATTACCCCAGTCATGCCGACAGGGGGCGCTGAAACCCTGGGGATTTTTGACCCGGCAGCCTACAACCTGATGTCTACAACCTATATGTCTGCATCTAGTCTACAACCCGACGTTTCGTGTCTGCCTTTCGCTTTGTGCACGAGCACAACCAAAATTGGTTGTTTAACCAAGTCCTCATAAAATGCATGTAGGCCCGTGTTCTTTGTTCTCAGAAATTTCCCTCGGGATGAATAAAGTATCCATCTATCTATCTATCCATCTTTACTGTTTGTACAATAATTACTTGACTAGTGTCAGCTGTCAGCTGCTTTTATACGGTATACAAACCAGTATACTGCCCCACAATCTGAATCAATACCCTACTTGTTTTCGTTTATTTCCCAAATTCATGTTTTTGGTTATTGATTATTCTGTTTATCGTTCCCTGAGGACATGTGTATGCCGTCATCCATTGTAACGGCTGCTGCCCAATATCTTTGCATGGAAACATGTGGAAAATAGAAAGTTCAATTGATTAAAAAAAAACAACAACACCACGTCACGTTAATAACAGGTAAAGGATAAGGGTAAATTATCAGTTTGTTTGTTTTTGCTTCATATTATCTCTGTAACTTTTTGTGAGAGGTGCCCAAACCCTACAGTAGGCGGCGACTTCCCTCAAGTCAATTAAAGGCAACCCAGCAAAAGACGCACCAGTGAAACGCGGGGCATGGTCGTTCTGCGCGCTGGTTAGGCAGGTCTCTCTCCAACGCGGTCCGCGGAAGAGGTCTCTCGCGCAGACTGTATGCGACGGAATGGTTATAAGGTAAGATCATTAATACAATGTTTATTTATAGGGCGAGGGCCCCCTAATTGCAAGAGGTCATCGTGTTTGTTTTAAACGGGGTTGGGGTTGAAAATGCATTATTAGATTAGATTAGATTATACTTTATTCATCCCACAGTGGGGAAATGTCCTTGTCACAGCAGCAAGGGAAAAAGTGTAGTACACACTACAGAAATTAAAGAGGGGCAACACCATACAACGATCAGACCGGAAAAAAAAATACTATTGAAATTATGAAAGGGTCAAATTGACATGAACAGAAAACAAAATTAACTTTTAGGGGAGAATTGCGGGGGGAGGAGGGGGGGGGTATAAAGTATTTCTAAAAATTAGTGTAATCCTATGTTGTCAATGTTGTCAATTAAAAAAAAAAACGTAATGTAAGCTACAGCCTAAGATACAGCCTACTGCAATCCGAGTGGCACGTTATCTTAACTTTTTCCATTTGTTT
>OMKI01007298.1:6323-16323 GCA_900302315.1 Phycis blennoides
GAGTCAAGTTGGGGGGTGGGGGGGGGGGTTCTGTTGAAATCAGAAAAGAAGAAATGAGGAACTGGCTCATTCTTTTCTGCTGTTCCATGCATTCTACTGTTCCACAGAAAACACTCAGCTCAAGTTCTAAGAGGTGTGGGTAAGAACTCAGAGGCGGGGCCCACAGTCTGATGTCACCCAGGGGGAGGAGAGTGTGACGTTATTCTGGGACAGACAGAAAAAAAGGGAGGGGTTGAAGAGAGGGAGGGAGAAAAAAAGGAAGCTGCCTGCGATAACTTTTTTTTGTTTGTTTCTTGAAAGTAAAGCAAACTTTTGAAAAGCGAAAGCATGACAAGAGCCCAGACGCAGATCGACTGCCTGGGAACGGGAGACGTTTGAGAAGTTTTAAAGAGGGATTAAACAGCTGACACTTGATTCGTGCAGATCTGATGACATCAACATCAAATATTATCACTGTGTGAGGCCTTGGGCCTTGGGTAATTACAAAGAGGTAAGAGTCCAACTCTCTCACAACAAATGCTGCATAGCTCTTAACGAACTGTGTGTGGAGTTTGTACATACATGGACTAGCGCCACTCCTTGTCTTGTTATTGTAACATTTTCAAGTACAGTGCAAATCCTCTTCGGGTGTCAACTTACTGTCTTGTAAACGACACCAACTGGAACAAGAATGGCTGATCGTGTTGGATTACACGCCAGAGGGGAATCCTTCCCGCTGCTTTTCATGCCCAAAGCTAAGTAAACAGACTTGTTGAGACCCCCTGTTACCTTATCTGACCTCCTGTAGGACAAAAACAGAACAAACAAGACAAATCATGACTTCAGACCTGGACTCCAGTCTGACCAGCATAGACTGGCTGCCCCAACTGGGAATCAGCAGCCTGCGATCCGGCCGGGACAGAGGAGCGGAGAGAGACAAGAAGAGAGACAGGGGGAGGGAGAGAGGAGACCTGCTGCCCCCCGTGCCCTCCCCTTCGCCCTGTAACTCCAAGGGGAAGCCCCCCCACAGCTACGCTACTCTCATTGCCATGGCGATTGCATCTGCCCCTGAGAAGAAGTTGAGTCTGAATGACATCTACACCTGGATCAGCGACACGTTCCCCTACTACAACCGAGCAGGCCGGGGGTGGAAGGTAAGGGTTCAGTTTAATAATTTTAAGGAATAATGTGTATGAACATGTTATCTTTGTTACTATGGCATAATCATGTGGAAAGGTTCCATCACTGTTCCTTTCTTGTGCTGAACCCACAGCTTGACCTAGATTTTAGGGGTCATTCTATGAATTCTATGATTATGTTACATTATTTGTTCCCAACAGAACTCCATTCGGCATAACCTGTCTCTTAATAAATGCTTCAGAAAAGTTCCCCGACCACAGAGTGACCCTGGCAAGGTGAATATTTATTTTTTTATACTTTTACATCTCAGGGTTTAAATTTAAGCAGCTAAAATAATAAAGCAAGGCATACTATGTTTTCCTGTATCTATTGTCCTGTATTTATATATTTATTTATTCATGTTTTCCTAGGGTTCCTATTGGACGATGGATGGACCCTCAGAGGTCAATCAAGCCAGGGTGCCCAAACGTCCATATCCAGAAGAGAATGAAAAGGTAAGGTGGAAGGCTTGTGTTTCAGTGCAAGAGTCATGTGACCGGCCTACTCATTTGCTTACTCAGTGCCTTCCTCTTACCTCTATTAACTTTCTCTCTATCTCTCTCCAGGTCCTACCTGTGACCCAAGCGAACAAAGCCTCCTCACCCATGTCTGTCCCCAGATCAGACCAGCTGCCTCCTAAAGAGGAGCCCTTGGGTGCCGTGCATCACACACCAACCCACCAAGCGTCTCTTTCTCCTCCCCCATGCAAGGTAAAGTCACCAAAGTGCACCAGGAAGACGGGCGCTTTCAAGTGTCAACCAGCAGCTCAAGAAAAAAAAGCTCCTTCTGCAAATCCTGTTTTGTTTTTCTTGCAGAGGTCCTACACCCCTTGCTCCGTCACCATTCCCACGGTCCACAACGCCTCCATCTCATGCACGGCCACGCCCCCCTCCTTCTCCTCTTCCCCCTTGTCTGCGCTCTCCTCCTACCCCCATCCCAGCTCTGCAGCCCCCTGTCTCCCCGTTGCCACGTCGCCGGCGCTGTCCCTCCCAGGGGCCGACGCGTGCGCGCCGGCGTGCACGTACTCCCACGCCGGCGCCACGCTCTCCTCGCACGCCACCCAGGCGCCCCAGTCTGCTTTCACCTTCTCTGTCCCCACCATGTCCACCTCCTCAGGCCCCCATTTTCAGTCTGTGCCCCACATCTCTGTCGGCACTCCCTCCTCCGCCGCGTCCCACCACCTCCCCCCCGGCACCGACCCCCTTCTGCGCTTCACTTTCGACGACCTGAGCTTCCCGGACCTGTGCACCTCCTTCAAGTCTCTGGCGAAAAGCATGCAAGGAAGAAGGGCCTCCCATTGTAAGTGACACTCTATTCAACTTACAGTGGGTACAGATACATGTCAATCATAAGGTAGGTGCTGGGAGGTGGCATTTTTGCTGACGACAGGTAAATTGCGGACACTTGGGTATCGAACCCGGGCTGTTCGGGCTCCACAGGTCAGCATAGCGGTTGTTAATCTGACACCGGAGGCGTTTTGTTACGTGTCACCTCGTGATGATGAACTTGAATTGCCTTCCAGCGGAAGGGACGAACTTTCTGGTTCCCAACCATGACATAACCCCACTGCACACGCCCACCCTCCTGCCACTATCCCCCCACCCTGGACCCATGGTCCCACCACCACCTGACACGGAGCGCCCCGCCCAACACGGTCAGTCCCGTTCCTCACCCTGGTCAACCACGCGATGCCATGTTTGAGTTGGAACATGACATGGAACATAAACTGTGTCGCCGCTATATAAACATCGCGGTCTTGTTTTCTTGTTCCTGCTCCGCCCCACAGTGCTGCCAGCTGATTGGTTCAGCAACCCGGGGTCCCTTAAAGAGAGCTTCCGCATCGCCAGCAGTCTGGACTGGGCTAACATTGACCTCACCAGTCACCCAGGTCCGTGTTTATGCCATGTTTCTGATGTTCTTTATGTTGAAAAACATGATCTTGTACTTGTTGTCAGTAGAATGCTACGTGCTGGTTACAGATTGAGAACAAGGTTGAGCGTGTACTAAAGTTATCGCAGGCCTTGGTCAGTTGTTATCCGCGCTACTTTGTACCAATACTTAAATACTTCAAATAAATACATTTAATTTGTTTTTGTTTGCCATCAGACCTGTTGGAGAGCATGCGTCAAGCCGAGCTCTGTGATTGGGCACTGGACCCGGGGCTCTTCACCTCCCTCTGTGATTCGCTGAACCGCTTCTTCACTCAGAAGGGAATGATTGGCACCTCTTCTGGCAATAACTCCCCATTGGCCCTTGGCGTCCACACTTCCATACAAGGACCACACTTCAGTGTGAATCCACCTCCTACTTTGGCTAGCCTCACCCAGCCATTGCCCCTTCCATACCCACCCCTGACCCTTCCCTTCAACGGAGCTCAGCTGCCCAGGAGAACCCTGCACCACCAGGGGCAGGGTCTCCAGAGGCCTCAGTTTACCCAGCCTGCCAGCACTGGTAAGTCCACAGAGAGAGCCATTCATGCAAATCACAAATCACAACCAGCCAGCTGTACCTACCGATATATATTATGGATATGTGCTTGAGTGCAGTAAGTTTCAGTTTCCAGAAAAAACAAACACTTACTATCACCGTGACAGAAAATCGTCTTATACGAGGTTCACGTAAAAAAAAATGTTTAAAAATCAAATGTTATGCTGGAGAGGTTGTCGTGATAAAACGGGACATGTCATTTTTCCTGTTCTATAATGTGTGTGACTCATTCAGGTAATCCTTTGCTCTCTGTCTTACCTCAGCCGGTGTCCTGCCTCAGCCCAGACAACGTCCACCATTAAAGCATCTCCATAGCAACAGCGAGGAGATTCAGGACGACTTTGACTGGGACTCCCTTATCGCCTGATCATCTTCATCTGTGAATGCTTACCCAAATAGATCAAATTCCTTGAAAGCAAGCAGATATACACCAACTGTTACACCAGAAGTCATACAGATGCTGCCTTTCTAATGTGTTTTACAGTAACTCTCCAAATACATAATGTATGAGTGAAAGCTTTTTGTGTGAGGATGAGAAGAAATTTGTTGGGGATATTTGGGTGCCCAGTTCACTTATAGGGTATCCAGCCAGAGATGTGGAGATCAGACTCATTGAAGAGTGTGTGTCATGGACAGTGGTTCATAAATGTCTTTTAGGCAACCATGAGACAAGTATTTGTTATAGTGTAGAAAACGACATGGCCTAAATATTGAGCTCGTACATTTCCACCTTTTATCTGATAAAACAACCAAAGGAAATATGAAACAAACCAAACACACTTGTCTTCATAGTTTGTTTTCATTTAACTTCATAGCTAGCATTTCACTTTTGAAATGTCACAAGTTCACAGTTAACACTGTAACACTGTGTTAACAATGTAATTTAACTTTACCCAATCAAATAATTTCTCTTTTGTTGAAAAAAGTTAAATTGATTAACAAACTAAAAGGAAGAGCCCATGTTTTTACAGCCTACTTGTCTTAAATAGTTTACTTTGCTTTTTTGTGAATAATCTGTAGTTTATGGGGACCTTTAGGGTAGAGACAGGCTACGTGACATAAAGGAACGAAAATGCTTCTGATTGATGCAAATAAAACCTGTAATAATATTGGCCAAATGTGTGACCCCACATATTACCACAATATAAATATCAGCGTCTATAGCCTACAAGTGATTTTCTATACAATAACACCAGACAAATGTTGCCTTTGCGTGCGTCCATATTGTTGTTATAAAGTACTTATTTTTGTATTATGTTCCCATTCTTCATCGAAAAAAGGATCACATAACAAGATTTGAAAATTGCATTAACAAAATAAATTAACTAACTATTTTTATGAACTATATAATAGACAATACAATTATGGAATTAGGAGCTAATAAAATAAATGACGTTTTTAATAAAACTTGAAAAGCGCATTCAGAATCGCATTTTAGTTTTTGGATTTAGAGATTGTCACTCTACATTGCTAATTTCTAAGAAATAAACACAAACCTTTCCAGCATTTAGAATCATGGCCCCCAAGAATGACATTGTTATAGGAAAGGGTATAATCGGGGTATCGTATCCATTTCGTATGAAAAGTGAGAATGAACAGTTTAAAGGTCCTATTTTTGTTTTTTTTTACTCAAAAAAAATCGGAGAATGATCAATATATGTATTTAATTCCATATTAAAACGTTGTTCTTACATTCAATCCATGTGTTGTATTTTCCATTTCAGTGGGACAAACCAGCGACAGTATTATACTCAAGTGTTCAAGTACACCTCACCCTATTGGTTAAAGAGTTCCAGGGGGCGGGGTTGTACCGTCATAGGAAGTGGGTCAACGAGTGTAGAGGTATGTATGACAACACGAAACTCAAGGATTCTGTCAACCTCAATATGCATAACTATTTACGTGTTCACATTCACATAATAGTTGCTTTTTACCAACAATGCTAGTGACATTATATTTCCACACATGCTTTGTTTATGCAACCAGATTGAAAGATAAGTATCCATTACCCATGTAGACATCTTAAACTGTGAATGGATAAACATTAACCCGCGGCCAGTTGAACTCTTACCCAAAACTGATCTGGACTCCAGACAACACCAGTAAGTGCTATTCCTCTCTTTAATTCGCTGTCAGAATGTATGCGTATTGCATTTTCAAAATCCAGAAACAAATGCAGTGTTCTTTGACAAATAACAGTAACAGCTGTTACAAAGTTCAAAGTATGACCTTCTTCGGTAGACATTGCAATAACATGTTATTTGACGCAATGTCAGTGGCAGGTATTGGAAGGCTTTCTACCAGCGGCTCGGTGCTATTGCTGTGTGACATGCAGGAGAAATTCAGGCCCAATATTTTCCAGTTCACCAACATAGTCAGCAATGCTGCCCGATTGCTCCAGGTGACACACACACACACACACACACACACACACACACACACACACACACACACCGGTAGGTGACACAGGTAGGATTAAAGATGATGTGTATACTGTTATATAAAGGTTCAGTATTAAATGTTTTCATACAGACATCTGTATACCTATACACATGTGCACGTAGCAGCACAACAACACTTACTACTATTACTCAATGTATTATTAATACTATTTTATTGCCATATAAATGCAGACTCTGGTCAAACATTTTCCTGCCATCCTCTAGGCCAGTCGTATACTGGGAATTCCCCCCATTGTCACGGAGCAGTACCCCAAGGGCTTGGGCCCCACGGTGCCAGAGCTCGGTGCAGAAGGTCTCACAGCACATCCCAAGACCAAGTTCACCATGATGACGGAGGAGGTGGAGAAGGAGCTGATCGCTCTGGGAAACCCAAAGAAGGCCATCCTCTGTGGCATCGAGACACAGGCGTGTATTGCGGTGAGAACTTGCGCTTCAGTGCCAATAACACGTTGACCATGAACAACATAGTTCTAGGGTGATTATCCTGTCCGCCATTCATGCTGATAGGATGACTTCACTGTTTGCCATGTAGTTAGCAATTTGAAAATGTTTTCCTTCCCATACCATGAGGCTTCAAATTCAAAGCATTCAACCATTTGATGTATGCCAGCCATACATATAATCCCTTCAGCCTCCACCCCCACTGAATAAACACACGTTGAAGTGCTGTTGCGTTCTCCTTCTCCAGTGCACAACCTTTGACCTGCTGGAGAAGGGAGTGGAGGTCCACATCGTGGCAGACGCGGTCTCCTCCCGAAGGTACCTGTATTCACCCGCTTCCGTTCATGCGTCAGCAGACTGCGTGCGGCGGCAGCGGCTCCAACTCCGCGTGCCTTTTGCCTGTGCTCTCCCCCTGCAGCCAGACCGACCGTCTGTTCGCCCTGGCCCGGTTGAGGCAGAGTGGGGCTTTCCTCACCACCACCGAGGCCGTCCTGCTGCAGCTCGTCCAAGACGCCAAGCACCCAAAGTTTAGGGAGGTCCGTTCCTTTCAATTGCTTCATTTTGTTAATGGACACCCGCACCATCTTTCCGTGTATTAAACGTTCAGGGGGAAGGGCGTGCAAAGTGCTTGCTCGTGTGTTTGAATTCCGTTTTTGTTGACAGATACAAAAGTTGATGGCCCAACCTTCTCCCGATACTGGCCTGCTTGCGTTCTTCAGCTCTCTGTAGAGAAACCAGCCAATCATCAGACACTGCGTGTAACTAAATGCAATAAAATGCTGCTGCTATTTGAACCTGTTATTTGTTTGAACTCAACATAAATAACAGGAAATTAGATCTTCCTGGTTGATCATGCAAGGTAGTTATGAAGAAGAGTGAGGTATAGAGATTGCTTTTAAGCGCACTCAAACATAAGAGCTTCCTCATATCACCTTCACAGGGTTCCTATACACCCCAGCTTCTCATTCACCGTCCTGAGACCTGCACGTCATCCAACACTACGCTCTTGACACTCTTGAGGGACCTACCAGCCCATACCCCCTTCTCTCATACTGGTTACCAGACGGTGCTTCCCGTCAGTGTACCTACACATGGCCTAACTGATAGGAGTCCTTTGAATTTTGTCATGAACCATTCTTCCGATAGAGTTCACACTTGGCGGTGTGTATTCCTGAGGCCCTAAAGAAGTGCAGTGTTGAGTGTGAAAGTGTTTGGATGAGCAGTCCTCCAGACAGCAATACCCATTTTGTAACGGGCATTAGTCTGACGCACGGAACCAACACCAGACCAGCCAAACATCCTTTGTGGGTTTTTTTTTATTTGATAAATTTCTTTTGATCTTTTTTTTTTTCATTTTACTTTTCAAATGTGAATGTTCACAGTTAACACCACACAGTTAAACCTTACCCGATAAAAGATTCTTTTTCGCTGATATAAAATAAATTCCTCAAACTAAATTAAAAGAACAGCATGGAGCATGTCACCAAGTCCCTGTTGCTTTTCTTCTTTCATCTGTTGAAATAATTGTCTTTTCTTTTTTAAAACAAGCATCTGCAACCTCCCCTCCCTCAGGGACGAGGGCTGAAATGAAAGGACAGCCGTGCTCTGGAAAACCTGTACACCAGGCCTCCCAAAATGAAAAAAGTGACTAGAAATAAACTAATGGTTCTGATTAATGAAAAGAAAAAGTGAAATAATATTGGCGAAATGTTTGACCCATGTTATACCGCATTTGAAGTCCCAACATTAAATAGCAATTGATAAGTGTTTTTTTTTTTTCAAGCAAAACTATTAAGATTCAGGATCTTGATTTTTGGGGGTCACTGAATTAAAATACAGAAAAGAAGTTGACATAATGATACATTGACACGAAAACAGATTCTTGTGTTGCTGCGTTCTTCCATACTCACAACCACTCATATTTTGTCATTCACACATTGATGCAAACATTCAATACACATTCAGTCTCCCCCATCAGATCATCCATATAATCTCCACAACAATTATGAAAAAAAGCTAAATCACGGCATCGAGCTCAATCTTCAAGATGTTTGTCTTCCCTAAAGTGGAGGAAATAAATTAAAATGTAAGATTAAATAAAAAATGTGAAAAAGTTTGTATTGTGAAATGCTAAAAGGTTATCTTCTCAGTCCACGTCTCGGTCAGGAGTTTGTTATAAAATCATCCTTCTTGCGCCCTTTTCCATTTCAGAGGGAAAACGAGGAACGGACGGGTCAGACGAGAGTTTGTTTGTGTTCTGTTTCCGAGTGGCCATGCTCCCTCTCCATCAGTGCAGTAATATTGTACAATAGTAATGACACCATCTCACCGCAGACCCACCTGGTCTCAAGACAGGACCGGAAAGACCACAACAAAACATGGACTAAAACAGGATTATAACAAAATAAATAGATGTCTATTTCCCACCCGTGAAAACCCCACTGCGAAATTAACGGACCAGAATAAAATGTGGAGAAAAGAAATATTCCAGCAGTAAAAATTGTTATGCGCTCTATGGAAAACAAATGACCATAATTTGTGATTAGATTTTCTTTTCTTTAAATATAGAGATGTACACCCATTTCTTTTTTTTGGACACAAACTGTTTTGTGTTGCAAGGAGGATCAACGGTGTGTGTGTGTGTGTGTGTGGGAAAGAGGAGGGTAAGAGAAAGAGAGAGACAGGTGGGTGAGGGGGGGGGGGGGGGGTGGAAACCGACAAGGGGGAGTCGTGGTGAAACGTCCTCAAAGAAGGAAAGGGTTGGTGCTGGCTCCTGTCGTGCCCCCGCCGCCTCCCATTGACCCCCCCGCGCCCATCATCCCCCCCGCTCCGCCGGGACCCCCCAAAATCAGCTGCGGCGGCGCCACGCCTCCGGGACCCATGAACAGGGCGGGGCCCGGGGCGCCCATGGGCGAGAGCGCGCCGTAGGGCATGCCCCCCATGGGGTTGGCCGGCATCATGCCCAGGCCCATCCCCGGGGGCCCCATGCCCATGGACCCCATGCCCATGGACCCCATAGACCCCATGGACCCCATGGACCCCATCCCCAGCATGGGGTTGGGCGGCACGGGGCTGGCCCGCAGGCCGCTCAGGCCCAGCGACGAGGGCTGCGGCGAGATGGAGGTCAGCGGGGCGGAGGCGCCGAACGGGTTGGAGGAGGAGGGCGGCGTTGGCGACACGCCCCTGCTCGAGATGGCGCTGCCGGGGGTCACCGCCATGCCGGGGGCGGGAGATGAGCCTGGGGGGAGAGACGGGTGCACAGTGTTTTAATTCTGCCCCCCCCTTTGATTCTGCGGGTGATCTTGACGATTCAACGGTTGTAACGCAACCAGCTCACAATGGGAGTTTAAGTCAATGTAAGTGTTACAATACAAAATGGTGATCTGAATCACATTCGTAAATTCATACAGAAGAGAAAATGTTGGAAACCAAAAAGGGTACATAAAGCTACT
>OMKI01007319.1:9156-20059 GCA_900302315.1 Phycis blennoides
ACACACCAGTGATGTAGCAAAGGGGTTCAAAGACGAGACCGATCTTGTCTAGACTGCTAATGCTAACAAAGGGCTAGCCACCGTTCCTGCTGTTGGATACGGCTACCGCCCAGCACTGCTTGTGTTGTTGACGTCCGTGTTCCCCCCCCCCCCCCCCCTCGACCCCCAGGTGTGCTTCCCGAGATCGAGAAGTACTTCGGCATCAACGACGGGAAGTCCGGCCTCCTCCAAACGGGTGAGGAGACATTGCACCTCGGAGCTGAACGCGCAGCTCTGCGGACAGCGCGGCCCCTCGCTAACGTTGTTAACGTCACGTTAACGTGTACGCCGGTGGCCATGTGCTGGCGTTTGGTTAGAAGGCAGCCTTGCTCCAGCTGTGGTTGGTTAGTTTGTTTTCATGTTGTCCTGGCCATTCCTTTTTCACCCGTACAATTATCCCTTAAACGGGGACTGAATCAAGATTTGATGTGGTCGGTGTGTGTGTGTGTGTGTGTGTGTGTGTGTGTGTGTGTGTGTGTGTGTGTGTGTGTGTGTGTGTGTGTGTGTGTGTGTGTGTGTGTGTGTGTGTGTGTGTGTGTGTGTGTGTCTCCACTCTTTAATGTGGTACAATGCTACGACAGCGTGCATACATAATCAACACAAATTCAAATTAGATGTTTAAATGTCATGTCACATTAAAAAACAACTGAATACAATCGGGAAGTGTTCATTTCTAGATCATGTGTACTGTTTTGTAGTCAAGACAATTTGCATATTTGCGTATTTCCTGGTCGGTGATCTAACCCGTCTGATGTATTCTCCATGCAGTTTTTGTTTGCAGTTACATGCTCCTGGCACCGTGCTTTGGTTACCTGGGCGACCGCTACAACAGGAAGTGGATCATGTGCGTGGGCATCACCTTCTGGTCCCTGGTGACGCTGGCCAGCTCCTACACGCCAGAACATGTCAGTCAAGCATTTTGATTTCTCTGCTTTGAAGACCTATCTCTCTGTTGTTTTTGTTGTTTGTTTTGTGTTTCCTTCTTTTTTTAATATGTCTCCAACCCCTAACTATATATTAAAGGGCCCCTATTTTACCACCCAGTGTTCTTGATGAACCATTGCAAGCCATTTCAAAAGCTACCCACTTGTGGCATCCCAAGATGCTACTGGTCCACTGTGAAGGCTGGTAGGGTGATGTATCTGATCGATCTGGGTGAACTCTCACTTGTGATGTGAATAGGAAGTAGGGACTCTCACTTTCTGTGATTCTACTTACCTGTAATGTTAGCTTATCCCAAATATTCACCCAAACACTACACGAAAAGTCAAGAGTACTGTGTCCTACTGGACGTTTTCTCCCGTTTGACTTTTGGTTGGTCCAATCAGTGTGCATATTAGGATGACATATCCTTCCGTCACCGGTCACATGACAGGAAGTGCTAACGGGGCGGTTGTGTTTCAGTATTTCTGGGCTCTGCTGCTGACCAGGGGCCTGGTGGGTGTGGGGGAGGCCAGCTACTCCACCATCGCCCCCACCATCATCGCCGATCTCTACGTAGGACCTACGAGGACCATCATGCTCTCCGTCTTCTACTTCGCCATCCCAGTCGGCAGGTGAGAAGCCCCCTCTGAACCCCAGCTAGACGTAGTGGTTAGCGCTCGGGGCTTAGCATTTAGCTGTTAGCTTACAGCCGACAATCAAATTGGTGAGTGGTTAAAAAAAAAAACATGCAGAGTAGCTCTGGGAATCAGAACGACTACATGGGATTATAGTTTATTGTAGGGTTTCAGCTTCCAACTGCCAGGTCTTTAGTTTTAGCTCTGTGTCCAAATGTCTCATCGTGAGTTGTAAGACCAGTCATTAGCTATAAGGTCTTCAGGTTGTATCCATTAGTTAATTGTTATGTGTGTGTGTGTGTGTGTGTGTGTGTGTGTGTGTGTGTGTGTGTGTGTGTGTGTGTGTGTGTGTGTGTGTGTGTGTGTGTGTGTGTGTGTGTGTGTGTGTGTGTGTGTGTGTGTGTGTGTGTGTGTGTGTGTGTGTGTGTGTGTGTGTGTGTGTGTGTGTGTGTGTGTGTGTGTGTGTGTGTGTGTGTGTGTGTGTGTGTGTAGTGGTCTTGGCTACATCGTGGGCTCCTCTGTGGACAACTTGGCCCAGGACTGGCATTGGGCCCTGAGGGTAGGTCCTGCTGGAGTTACACCAAACTCACCGAAACCTACTGATCAACCCTGTCAGTATACTATTACTAACACATAAAGTAAATATAGCTACTACCCAGTCAATATAACTATTAATGTTACTATATACTATTATCTTCAGTGGCATCTCTATGTGACCCAGTGACATGCCGTATCAGGTGGTGGTCACCTGGGGTAGACCAATGTGAGATATTGGCAGAGCAGATCTTGATTGTTGCTACATTTTAATCTCAACATCTTTCACCCCAATCCTTCATCTTTCATCCACTGTAGTGAAGTACGTATTAAACTCCTGTCCGGATTGGTGTTTGTGAGTGAAGGGTCAGGGGTCCAGGCTGATACGAGTGTGTGCGCTCCCCAGGTGACCCCAGGGCTTGGTCTCCTGGCGGTGCTGATGCTGCTGTTCGTGGTCCAGGAGCCCAAGAGGGGAGCGGTGGAGGCCCGGTCCGAACACCAGCTCCACAGAACCAGCTGGATTGCTGACATGAAGGCCCTCAGCAGAAAGTAGGTCACTACCACTAAAACCGTTCAGAACCAGTCCTACCCAGATACAACCGGATAGAGCCGGATAGAACAGTCAGAACTGGGTAGAATGAGTACAATATTAATTTCAATGGGATGGGTGCGTTTGTTTTTGCAGCCGGAGTTTCATGCTGTCCACGTTTGGCTTCACGGCCGTGGCATTTGTGACGGGCTCGCTGGCGCTCTGGGCGCCCACCTTCCTCTACCGAGCCGCCATCTTCACGGGCGAGAAGGCCCCGTGTTTGGCCGACAAGTGCGACAACTCCGACAGGTGAGGAGCACCGGCGCGCGAATCAAACGCACCCGGGCTCCACCAGCATGGGCCTTGAGCCCCCCTTCTCCTAGCGGCAATCCTGGTTCTAAAGCAGGGGTTCTCAAACGCCAAGGACCACTTTATCATAAAAAGAAATATCACAGACCAGCGGGCCAATTTCAGACAAATTCAATAAACTTCTACTCTTAGGCTTATTTAGGCTACATGTGATTCAATTTAGAAAACAATTATCTGTACTCGTAACTTTGCTTTGGAACGCAGATGAAGGTGAGTTGAGAAGCACTGATATAAATTTGACTTTTTTGTCATCCTCTCGGGGACCACTTGGGGGCGCAGTGGTCCGCGGACCACACTTTGAGTATCACTGGTCTAAAGACTGGCTGGGCTCGGCGCCCCGCAGGGACACTGTCTTGGACTGGTGGCCCCGTCCTGGGATCATATAACACCCAAACCCTAACCCTAACCCCAACCCCAACTCCAAACTGTACCCTAAAACCAAACCCTGAAGCCAAACCCATAATCTTTCCCTAAAACCTAAAACCACCCCCTGACTTCACCTCTGACTCCCTGTCTCCTCCTCCAGCCTGTACTTCGGCATCGTCACGTGTGTGACGGGTGTTCTGGGCGTGGGCAGCGGGGTCCTGGTCAGCCGGAGCCTGCGGAAGCGGACCCCCCGTGCCGACCCCCTGGTGTGTGCGGCCGGACTGCTCCTCTCCGCACCCTTCCTCTACCTCGCCATCGTCTTCGCTCAGGCCAGCACCATCGCAACCTACGTGAGTTTCCTCACCGCTTCCTGTTTCCCCCCCGCGTCCTATTTCCTCTCTGCTTCCTGTTTCCTCTCCTCTTGTCTGCGGGACCTAGGCTCATTCACCACTGTATCGTCCCATTCGGCCATGGATAGTGGCCCAACAGACACTCATTTACATGAAAATCTTTGATAACCTAACCTAAAATTCCATACCAATGTCAGCAATATGTGTATAAGTCATTATGATGTACAGAAACATTGCTGAAATCATTTGATGAATTTGCCAACTGGAGTTGTCAGGTCGCCATGTTCATCATCATCATCACCATCATGTCTCCACAGGTATTCATCTTCCTGGGCGAGACGTTCCTGTCCATGAACTGGGCCATAGTGGCGGACATACTTCTGGTGAGTCTGGTTCTGACTGTGTCTAGCCAGTTCTAACTAGTGTGGGTCGGTTCTAGCTGATTGTTACTCTATCTGACTGGTTTTGGTTAGTTGTAGCTGGCTCTGACTGGTTCAATCTGGTCCCTTCTGGTTCTAACTGGTTTGAAGTTCCATCTTGTTCTTACTGGTTTTTCATCTGGTTATATCTGATTCTGACTGGTTGCATCTGGTTCTGACTGGTTCCTCCTGCAGTACGTGGTGATTCCGACAAGACGTTCCACAGCCGAGGCGTTCCAGATCGTTCTGTCCCACTGCCTTGGAGATGCAGGAAGTCCCTACCTCATAGGAGTGGTGTGTACAAATGCACACACACACGCGCACACACACACACACACACTCTGTGACTGGCTGGTGCTATGGTTTTCCCTCATGCTCATTGGTTTGTGTGTGTGTGTGTGCGTGTGCGTGTGCGTGTGCGTGTGCGTGCAGGTATCTGACTCCCTGAAGAAGAGGGAGTCATACCTGTGGCAGTTTCGCTCCCTGCAGGTGTCTCTGATGCTCTGCTCCTTCGTGTCCGTGGTGGGCGGGGGCTTCTTCCTGGCCACCGCCCTCTTCATCGAGGAAGACCGCAACCGGGCGGAGAACTACTCCCCCTCAGGTGAGGAGGGGTACCGCAACAGGCGCAGAGATTTACTAATCAATAGCTGCTTTTAGTTTGAAAATGCGGCACATTTGCAGCCAGGTAAAGGCTGCAATCTGCTGTCTTGTTTACGTGAAATGGAGGTGTTATATTCCTTCTTTTCCGCCACTGGGGTAGGCGTAAACACGTGACGTGACATGAAGCACGAAGTTGGGCGTGAACAGTGACGTACAACAATGGGGGGAGAACAAGAAACACCGTGGTCTGATGCACTGCGCATTTTTGGATCTCTTCAATCGTGAATGCAGTTGATACGGTTTTTAGGTTATCAAAGGTTGTGATATATGTATGACTGCTGTGATCAGCTGTTTCTTGATTTTAAAACTCCCGGCTGTGGGTCGGACAACGGTGCACGTCATCGACACCTGCGCCCATCTCACGCAATTGCCGGGACATCGACGGCTTGGATTTACATTGCAATGGAGGCGGCAAAAACTGTACCTTCCTAGGCGTGATATTGCCAGGCCAAAATTGGCCCCCAATTTACAGCGATCTGTCAAAAATTCTCGGACCTAGCTGCAAAAAAGACAGCCCGCCAAATTGGCAGGTTGCTGTGCTGTATAAAAATGCCTAACTGATAACTAATAACTAATAACTTGCTGTATCCATCCCAGACGAGAAGTGTGTGTCACAGCAGAAGTTACAGGGCATTACAGAAAATATATCTATCTGCACTATGAACACAAATGTCAACACGAGAAGTTATAGATATAAGATATTGTTGCTTATTCATTGAGAATCGCGTAACTGTTGAAGATACTAATTGGTGAAATATTACTATATGACTATAAGAATATATACTGTATAATGTTAGGCTGAAACTTCATCCAAATATTCAGAAGTCAAGACTATAGATTAGTTCATCATGACATTATGAAACTTGAAAGGCTGAAATGCACGAAATTACAAAGCTGTGTGTTGGACCGGTGTATAATTAGTGTGTTAGATTACTTTGTCAGATTAGTTTCTCTGGTAGAGATTAAAACTCTTTTTAAAACTAGTTTTTTCTTTCTTTTGCCTAGCAACAGATGACGAGCCAATCGTGGTTCCGAGGAGCGGCCGGTCGACCAAGGTGCCTGTATCAAGCGTTCTGATTTGACGAGAGAGCGCGGACGCAGTGACGTGATTGGCCAGGGCATTCAGCGCGGCAGACTTTGGACTTCTGCACAGATTTGCACAGATGTGTGGTGACTGTGGTGCCCAACGAAGGCAGGGGTTTATAGAGGGGTTGGCTCATCGCTCCGGACTTTGTGATTGGATAATTTTTTTTCCCTCCCTACTGTACTAAAGGGATCTTAACCAAGTTCTTCCCCTGTTGGTCAGCCCGGGAAGCACAGGCCAGCCTTCACCTTTCACCTTTCTTTTAAATGTTTAATTTTTTTTTTTCAAACAGTCTGCTGAGATGATCCTGTATTGGTCAGAAACACATGCCAATCAATATCTGGCCAATCACGGGACCGTGAATGTTAACGTATATTTCCATGTCCTCGGTATAACCTCTTCTGAGAAGCATCCTTGCAGCAAATCTTTTGTTTCAAACCTAATTCCTTTAACGTCGAAAAGTGTAATGAACCTCCTTTGTGTGTATATTTTTTTAGGGGTAAAGCTACCAGTTGTTAGTCGCTTGTAAACCTGTTCCACGGGCTCCGTCCCGGAGTCCGCCACTGAGTTCAGAGGAAACCACAGGACCTGGGACTCCCAGGTTTTCCAGGAGACTCTTTGTCCGGTTAAAA
Source organism: Phycis blennoides (assembly GCA_900302315.1). Lineage (NCBI taxonomy): Eukaryota > Metazoa > Chordata > Actinopteri > Gadiformes > Phycidae > Phycis > Phycis blennoides. The sequence goes on from OMKI01007319.1 coordinate 15,698, forward strand.
CTTGGTTGTCCAGGCATTCACTGGCCCCGGCTGCTGCGTCCAGACGCGGGGCTCTGACTGCCTCAGGTGCAGACGGTGTGTCCGTGGGAACTGTCCCGAGTGCTGGGTTGGCTTCGGTCGGGCGCAGGACTGTTCAGCACCCAGCCTCAAGCACACATTGTCCTTGGTGCATCCGGACCCTTCTGGTGGGCGTCAATACTGCAAGTTGGTTAGCATTCGCACATACATTTGGACATGCATTCTATATTTTATCGTTGAATAGGATTTACAGAGGTTTTATGTTTCAATTTGTTGAGTTAGAAAAATGAATTTATTTTATTAACATTAATTCATTTTTGCCAATTACTGTTTAATTGTGTGAAATAAACGCTGAGAAAAAAAAAAACACTTCCAAGACTATTTTTCATACTTTGGGGTCAAATGCGTGCGCACACACGAACGCATGAACACCAGCATGCACGCACACAGACATGCACATACACGTACATCTTCACACACACACACACACACACACACACACACACACACACACACACACACACACCCTCGCAGTTTCCTCCGTGTGGTTTCCTGCCCTAGTATACGAGGCTGACTGTAGGTGTGTGGGTGTGTGTTGTTCTTATGTGAATGTGGCGCAAGTGATGTGACTTACAACACACAAAAACTTTCTGTTGCAGCGAGGTGCTGGTGTCTCACCGGCGGGAAGCATGCAGAGACCACAGCAAGGGGGGGGGGGGGGGGGCACAGGTGCACATGTGCAGACTATAGTGCCGGGTTGGAGAAACTCTACTGGGGCGCTTTGGGCCTCGGGTGTTATTCAATACTGACTGCATCATAGCTGGCTGTGTTCTCTACTTAAAGCTGCGTTGGCTGCGCTGGAGTACCCACAGCACTCAACCACCGCGATCACTGGCCAAATGCACTGCTTTCTGTTTGGTGTCCAGTTGGTCCGCGCACTGGCTTTGGTCTTAAAGGTGCAGCGTGTATGATTTGGTGCCATCTAGCGGCGAAGTGGCAGATTGCTGCTCCATCCCTCCATTTCCGACGACGTAGGAGAAGCTACTGTAAGCTGTAAGGCGCCAGCTTACAGGCAATAGGAAAACGATGGCAATAGGATGCCATCGTTTATGACCGCATTGAGTGTCCGCGTGCCGAGTGATGAGGTTCCTTGATGTATTAAGGAAGATGGGGATTATTATTGTTAATTAAATAATCGCTAATAATCACTGTGGAAACATGACGGTGCAACATGGCGCACCAGCTCCCTATGTAGACATAAAAGGCTCTTTCTAAATGAACAGAAACACAGCAAATCTTATTTTCATGGGATTCTACACAAAGATGAATCATTTATGAATCATTGAATGAAAAATATATATTCCATTTCTACCAAGTTGGCTCCGCTAGACACGACTTAATGCTACACACTGCAGCTTTATGTTCACCGGGGTCTTAACGAGGTTCTGAGCCCTGAGAGAAGCCTGTTGTGGCTGAGGGTTGGTTACAGCAAAGCAGGAGAGATAGGTGAGATAGGAGAGGAGAGACGGGGGGAGGGAGGGAGGGGAGGGCGAGGCAACCGAGTAAGACATTGACTGTGGTGAGTTGCAGAGAGTGCAGAGAGAGGGTGAGAGAAAGAGAGAGAGAAACACACGAAGGAAGCCAGAAAAGTCGACATGGCAGATGTTTGCGTGGAGACATACTTCTAGATTCATCTAGAAGTTCTGAGGTTCTCCTTTGGAAATCCGGGGGTCCAAAACTCTCTCCTGATCGACCGGGACCTTCAGGACTAGAATCCCTGCTGATGCGTGAAGGTCCTCGGGAGGTAAGACCCACTTCACCATGCTGGCCCTGTGATCATGGAGCCAAAACTGTTAGGACTCTTGTAGAGTTCTGTTACTCTCTTCTCTTCATGAGATCAGATCCAGCCGAGGACTTGGACTTGGTTTGGTCTGGTCTGGTTTTAGTCTGGACTAGTTGGAGAGAACATCAGGCCTAGTTTAACTCAAACATTATGACAAGATGGCCACCGTACAAGTTGTAGGCAGAGAGACAGTGTTCTTTATGCCCAGAATGCAATCCAGTACATTGTAAAGTTACCATTTTACATCGGAATGTAATCTATTACGTACATCTAAATGTGAAACAGTACATCTAGATGTGATCCAGTACATTTAAATGTAATCAATTGCATCTGAATGTAACATATTAGATCTAAATGTAATCCAGTACATCTAAATGTGATCCTGTACATCAAAATTTAATCTAGTACATATCCACATCCAGTATTTCCATACATTCTGCTGATGGTTTCTGTGTCTTCCTGACAGAGCTGGTAATGGTGGTCTCTGATTGGCTGGTTTCTCCCACGTTGCTAGTGGCACTGTCGGTCTCCGTTGTCTCCCTGGTCGCATTGGCGATGCTCTGCCTGAGATGTAGAGGCAAGCGCCCGCTAGGTGAGCGCGTTTCTACAGTTACCGTACCGTTTCCATGCCGTTGCTATGGTTACAATGACCAGCAACGGCCCACGATATCGGGTGTTCCATCACCCGGCAGTGGTTAATAAGGAGTAGGCGGACCTGACACATTAACCTCGCCCTTCAACTCACTTGTGTTGTAGTGTAGTGTTGTACATACGTATACGTTATCTGGGCTGTGCCCACAGACCGATGTCTCACAGGCCACACTGTTTGGATTTCTGGGAAGTGAGGTCCAAAAACACCCCAGCAATTACCGTTAATCACCACAGGTGCAGCCGCAAAGAAACCAAACGGAGATCTTCGACAATTTGAACTTTGAACTAGGATTTCCAAAATTGCCCAAAATACCACTTTAAAAACCATTCTATGAATTTATGATACTTTTATACTTTTTTTAAAGTCATTTAATATTTTATCATTATGAAATTCTGCAGATATCGTACATTTCGTATGAATTATATTTAAGATTGTCAAATTGTTCATTTATGTTTATTTATTTTCTAGAAATCTAATCTAGTTTTCTATTTTTCTCTTAAATGTATGTAGTGATCCACCAGGTCCCCCCCTCTGACGAATATCTACCGTAAGAAAATCTTCAGTGCCGTACCTTCCTCATCCTCACGCTAACACACATGTAGTGTGTATACTGTATATCACTTTCACATTCAACTAATATTTTTTGTTTGTCTTCATTGTTCATATCTAACGTCAAACGTCTCCCTCTCCCTTGCTCCCTCTCTAAATGTAATCTATTACATCTGAATGTAACACATTGCATTTAAATTTGATCCCGTACATCTAAATGTAATCTACTACATTTGAATGTAACACATTACACCTGAATGTAATCTATTACATCTGAATGTAGCACATTACATTTAAATGTGATCCCGTACATCTGAATGTAACATATTACACCTGAATGTAATCTATTACATCTGAATGTAGCCCACTAATAATCTAAATACCTCCTTGTTTTTCTTTTTATCTCTTTATCTTATTTTGTATTTAAACTGTTTCTATTTTCTGCATCTAAACTGCTGTAACTATATATTTCCCCATTTGTGGGACAAATAATCTTATCTTACCTTATCTTATCTTATCTTAACTGTGATCGTGTACATCCTGTACAGATATATTCTATTACATCTAATGTAATCTATTACATATAATGTTACATATAACGTAAATAATGTAACTTCTCCCTCTCTCAGGCAGAGCAGCTTCATGGTGGTCCACCCATGTGAGTAGAATGTGTTAATATTATGGTCTGTTGAGCTTCAGTCAGCCCTGGAACACTTAATTAAGTGTTAATTTACTTACTTCATTGTTTTGGGATATTTCTACCTTTTACTTTATATTTGTTATATATTGTATAATACATATATTATATATTTATACCTGTATTACTGTATAGCTATTTAAACTAATTTACTTTACTCACATATTCTTAAATACTTTTATAAATATTCTACTTTTGTAAGAGTAATACTTGATGGAGAACTTTCCAGTTCTTTAAAGTACTGGTTAGTAGGACTGTGGTACTACTTGTAGAGTACCTCTACTGTAGTAATGAGGACGGTAGTATTTGTTGTATTTGAGTACTTTCCACCTCCTTGCCAAACACTTTGTGTGGGCAGCCATCTTGACGCAGGCAGGAAGTGGAGGAGGAAATGATGAAGAAAAAACATTGTATTTGTGTTCCTCAGATCAATACACAACCGGAGTCTCTGCTGTCCCCTCCTCCCCCTTGCCCCCATTGTGAGTTATACACACGCACACACCCGCACGCACGCACACACACACACACACACACACACACACACACACACACACACACAGGATATGTTTGGGGTCACTGAAGGTCTCTCATCTCCAGGTGCTG
>OMKI01007323.1:0-10571 GCA_900302315.1 Phycis blennoides
CTTATTTATTAACTGAAATAACACTATAAAATAAAATGTACATGGCTTGCTAGAAATTTTCAAAACAAAAATCAAAACAGATAAATGCTGAAAAATCGATCTTAAAATAGAAAGATTTTCACCGGGAATAAAAGGAATGTCAGCCATTTGTTTTGTTTTCGTAGACATGTGACGTGGACGCAGGCCAGTCGGAGAGAATTCAGTTCTCTGGGGTCATCCGGGTATTCGACCATTCTAACAGGTTCATAGGAGCTGAGGCGTATGGTGGTATTGATGGTACCTTCCCTTCGCGTCCACCTGATTCACTGTCAGCTTTAATGGATGTTGCCTTTTTTGAAGGCCCGTGTGGAAAACCTATAGATCGCATTCATTTGATGCCAAACACGCATGTTGAAATGGGAACTAGAATGGAATACAAAATATGCATAAAAGAAAGCAGGATAGTCTAGAAGTTAAGGTGTCTGACTCCGAGGCAAAATATTCTTGGTTTGAAAACTGATATCTGCAGTCTACCTGAAAGCATCATTGAGCAGAATAACTACGCTTACCTGTTTAAATTAAACGTTATTAAAACAGAGCCTGTCAAAAAAAAAACGTTGCTTTGGATAAAATAATTTGCTCAATGTGTTTGGCCAAACAACACACAGAAAGCCTGATAGAGTGCATTATAATTCTCTACACCAGCAAAGGAATCTTGTGGTCTTGTTGGACAAGTAAATAGCATATGAAACACATCTCCTTCTGCAGCATGATGTAGCAGTATAGTTTGAAAAAAAACATGTCCAGATGGGAAGAAAGTCAAAGTATGTGCGGAGCTAAGATCAATCAAAACACTCCAACTTAACCACTTTAGTTTTCTGATTAAAAGCGTTCTTGGCTTGGCTTCCTTAACAAAAAACACTGCATTCATATGTTCAATGTTGTGGGCCCAGATCCTGAAAACACTCCATCACTTCAACAGGTAAGCCAGAGAGAGCAGTTGGCCACCGCTGTGCACATTTCACCGCTGTGAAATGCGTGACATTACCATTTGCATATTTCATTATGCAGATGAGATGGTTTCAAAACAAATTCCCATTCTTTGTTTGTCAATGGAGCATCACAGCCCTTGAGCTCCCAGCAATCTCACTGAGACAGTGAAGCAAGAAGAATGTCTATGAATGTCTTTATGTCCATTTCCCAACGTATACACGAAACCAGCAGGCATTTGGTGAATTCAATACCAAAAGGTTTCAATGCATAATAGTAGCCCTGTATAGACAAAAGAAATATCTAGATTCTACACCCTTTTTTGAATTTTGAAAGGCTCAACACGGTCACTCTGCTCACCCCGTGAACACAGAGGGGCGCTTTATAAGATATCCCTGCTTCCGATGCACACGCACATAAAGGATTCAGCCGGGTTTGGTCCACACTCATGGAGATTCACAATCTCTGATGGCAATGTTTCAGATATATTTGCATATATGGGTTGACAAGTGGTGACGTGTAAGCTAAACATGTAACTTGACAATGTTTCTGCAAGATTCTGTGTAGACGTCAACCTAACCAAGCTCGTAAATCTAGATTGAATGTACCAACAGTGGTGGTGGTAGTGATGTCTACATCTCTTGTACAACCGTTCCCACATAGTCAGACAGAGAAAACATCTCTCTTAGCATTGAGCTCTCATACATACATACAATTCCAGTTGAAACCATCTCATTTCAGTCGAAGAACACTTTTGCTTTTGTGCACAACATTGCCAATAATATTAACAACAATAATAATATTATTTAACAATACAATACAATAACAATACAACAATGAACATGACACAATAGTAATACTTTTCTCTCTCTCATGGCGGAATCCTTGAAGTGCTTTGTTGGGATTATTCATTTTAAAACGATTTACTGCAGTGATTCATAAAAGAGATATTTAAGAGAGCTATTCTTCTGCTGGTATAACAGCTCTTGTGCTGTAATACCACATCTGTTCAGAACTTAACAAACATCTGTTTACAAACTGTATCAAATGAGGCAAATGACAATATAGTTCTGGGATGAAACCATAACTGTCTCTCCTGGCTTCACTCACTAACATCTGTTAACAATATCATTTCTCAAATGTGTTATGCCAATTCTGCCTCGTATGCCTCTGCCACAACGTATTTTGACAAACTACGGTAACAAGACTTTGAGAGAAATGTAGGTGTTGAATTCAGATTCAAGAAATTCCAGTGTATTTGTCTGCAGTGGCCGGCTTTACATTCAACCCAATCATCTCAACAACCTGTTTCCTTTCCCCATCATACACCTGCTACATAGGGCTAACACACAGCTAGCTAGCGGCTAGCATACTTTGTCCCTTTGTTTACACCATTTTACACCATTTGTTTTCATCCAGTCGAAACCTGATCAATCCAGTTTGATCCAGGATCAGAACACACTCTTCCTAGGGAATAATGTCCTAATAAAGACGTATGAGACTCTCTGAAAGTTTTTAATCAGAGAATATTGTCGACAGTTGTTTCGCCCCGCGATCCCCTGGCAGCACAGTGACAGTGACGTACAGTGTGGTGATTGGCAGGAGCGGTGAAGTAACGGAGTTGAACGGCTCTGAGGAGGAGACAAGGTTCACGAGGTACAAAGCGCTTTGTGGGCTGCACACATGCAGAGCAACTCATGCATACGTACTCACGCACACACGCACGTACGAAGTGGAGAAAGTGTCTGCAGCCATTTGTACACCAGCCCACCGACTGGGAACTTGAGTCTTGGAAAAAAAACGTTCTTTTCCCCGGTGAGATGGGTGAAGTAAGGGTTGAAATCCAACAAACTGCCAAGTGCATGTCGGGGCATAATTTCGCTCTCTGAGGACATTGAAATGGCCCAGAGAGCTGAAGGTCCTTTGAGGACACCCAGAGTCGTGTATTTCTGCAAAGAAAAAAGCTATTGAATAAATTGTGTTTCATATAGTGAAAGATTTTTTGTTTACAAAACATTGCATTGCTGTACTAATAGGTTGTTACACAACACCCTCAACTGAAATGGGACCCCCTGAAGTTATTAACCACAGCCTAGTTTTCCCCAACACACATCACACCAGCCTTCTCTGCATGAACACGCCATCAAAACGTACATCTGCGGCTTCATGTCGCAAGTGTTCCCACGGAGACCGAATGCCATAATTACTGCTTTTGGTCTTTCTGCCTGTCTTTTCTTCTCTAGCTTCCCTTTGTGTTTGCCACTCACTGGCAATGGCTGTTGGAGAACATCGCCAATGCTTTTGAGAAATGACTGAGGCGTCCAGAGGCTCTAAATATTGTCCCATCCAATATGGATATATTTGCCTACACATGAACACAAATTCCCTGACACATATCGAGATGTGATCATCTGTAAACAACACTCCCGAAAGGCTGAGTAAAAGTACCATAATATCATCGTCAAAACTCTGAATGGGGTTCTCTGGAGACACATCTCTCGTTATTACTATACATCCTGATATAGCAGCTGTGCAGTAAATGTGTTTTCTGTGAGTGTTCTCTCACGGTATTTTAAACCCTTGTCAAAAAATATCCCCAAACAACCAAACAAACACCAATCAGTTGAAACCAAGCTGAGGATCTTCAAGTAACTGTTCCTGTGGAGCCTCCTGTGGCTCCACATGGTGGGTGAGATGAGAGGGAACATCACGGGGGGAACACCCTCTCACTGGGGGATAGAGCACCCTCTCACCCTCTCACTGGGGGATAGAACACCCTCTCACCCTCTCACTGGGGAATAGGACACCCTCTTACCCTCTCACTGGGGGGATAGAACACCCTCTCACCGGGAGCACGGGGGGCTGCTTCAGGCAGACACAAAGGTTCCACTATCAAGGTGTGTCTTTCCTTTTTACTGTTCTTCGGATTTATGAGACATTGTGGAAGTCTACGTCGTGCCAGAGCCATGTGTAGAAATAGATCAAAACGAGAGCCAGGATGTCATTTCTTCCAAAGACATGAAATTGATATTATTGAGTTGTTATTCCGTAATACAGTTTTGTTTTACGGTGTTCTAGGCATTCAAGGCGTACAGGTGGCTAATGACAAAATGAATCAGCACAAAGCAATTTGCACGCTTTAATAAGGCACAGGAAAAGAAAGGGACCCAGCAACCGCCTGTGTCATTTCAAGGCCAGGATGATTGATGAAAGGGTTTGAAAAGTGGAGCCATTAAGGAGGATGGGAATCCAAATAGTCCAAATGATACGTTCTCTTTTGGTTTGAGTAATATACGTCTGAAGACGCCTAGGGCTACATCTGAGGCAGTCTGCCAAGTCGAAGTGGCTAGAAGACCCTGTCAAAAATCAGGTGAAATAAAAACAAAGAGCTAAAGCCGATTATATTGGATGCATGAGGAATATAGCTGCATTCATATTGGTGCTGCTAAACAGCACGATAACGCTTTTGAATATAAACCCTCAGGAGATGTGAGAGTGAGTTGTCATAGACCTTCTCATCCACTAATTCAGCCATTAAACAATTTCTCTGAAGAGTTTATTCCAGACACATTTTTATGGTTGATTTATTCAGGACTTATTTGATTATTTGCTATGCCTTGTTATGCAGTTGAGTAGCTTTGTAGCTTGTATATAGCTTTATTAGCATTGCTTTGTTAATGTGATGGTGGGATCAGCTAAGTATCAGCTAAGTCTTTAAAACACAGGGCCATTTTAATGAATCAACAAATGAATAAAGCTTGTTAAGGCATTGCCAACCACAAAGTGTCTCCTTCTTACACAACAGCGCAGGGCTAACAGCCTGAATAAAGCAGCACATGTAGGTCGACCAGATGTTTACATTTTATAAATACTACTGCAAACAGTACATTTCGGGACACGGTAGCACACGCCGTTGTTCTGTGCAGAATCAAAGCAGACTAAGGGCCAGGTGCACAGCTAACCTGAGAGCAGATGGCAGCCTCAGTGCCTTTCATAGCCTGCTTACACAGACAAATCAAGCACAACGTGTGTGTGTGTGTGTGAGGAGGAAACAGCTGTTTGAAAACACAAAGAATAACCTTTGAGTGAGAGAAGGAAGCAGATGAGAAGTCTTTCTGACACATGTTGTCAGATGCTGTGTTATTCTTTGTGCTTCATCCATGTTTGAAAATGATTCCCTCCCCTGATGCTAGTGCACTCACGAGCTAATACTAACTATGGTGTGTAAGTTCTATGGTATGTGTGTGTGTGCATGTGCATATACCTGTGTGTGCGTGTGCGTGTGTCTGCGCGTGTGTGTGTGTGTGTGTGTGTGTGTGTGTGTGTGTGTGTGAACAGCTCTTTAGGAGAACATGCAACAACCTCTGGGGAGAAAACACATGGCGACACAGTAACAACCCATAACTCTCATAACAAACAGCAGTGCAAACATTGGAGAGAACTCCCAATTAAAACCAAGTTCAGACATTGTTCTAACCACCGAGCAGCCCGCCCTGAGTCACTGTGTTCTCCTGGGGAGCCTCACCATTACCATCATGAAGGGCATTAGAACTCACACACACGCGCGCGTGCACAGACACACACACACACACAGACACACACACACACACACCATTGCATCTGAGCAGAGCAGTGCCGCTAGTCTCCCCTCACCTTGTTGCATCAGAACATTTGGCCCATATCAACCTAGATTAGAGGCCATGTTGTTGGGGCTCTGTGTTACCGAACGGCTACAATGACAGAAGGCTGTGAAATGTAAAAAATGTTTCCAGTCTACTGTTACACAATTTCCGTTCTCTTACTTCCTATGAGCCTGGTACACCAATTCACAGTCCCCAGAGCGGGCGGAATAAGAACATGACAAGAATAACAACAACAAGAAGGAGAATGAATAGGGAGCTTTCTAACGAAGAATTTGACAAAGCTACATCCAAAACACGTCACAGAAATGCTCATCCCTTTATTGGAAGTCCCTCCCTCTCACCACTAAACTGAAACTGACATGGTTCCCTCTGAAGCATGGCCGGACGTCCCTTCCTGCCTCACTACACTGTATCCACACTCTCAGCACCCCAGTCCAGGCGCTACGTCGTCAGTCGATGAGGCCTGGACCGTGGTTACCGACCACTGAATTGGTCAATGATTTGTTGCAAAATGATCTGTTCTAATAAAACGAGAGTGCATGGGGCTGAGGCACCCACAGTGATTTGGGGGAAAATATTTCTTTCCCATGACGCCTTGTTTTCCACAGGACTCAAGACCTCCTGACATTGATTGATCTGTACCTTAGCCTTAACCACACAAGTATCTCTCAATGCTCCCAAACAGAATCATTCTGAACTACTAAACTTGAGTTTTTTGGTCAATGTCTGCCATGAGGCAGGGCGTTCCATCTATAAGGAACACATGTATTATGAAGTCTTGTGTTGATGTTGCTTTATTTGAATACAATTGTTTCCAGTTTCATGCCTCATCTTCTTGATTCATCCTTCATATCAACATATTCATTCAAGATTCAAGTCCTTTATTGTCAAATGTGCAGCATCACTTACAGTCATACTGTAGAATTAAATGTATTGGACGAGGCCCATTCCAACATGGAGGAAAATCAAAGAAAATTGTTAAATTAAATTAAATAAACTTTAATAAGTACAGTAAAAAAAAGAAAAAGAAAATTAAAATCTTTACCTCTATAGAGTTTAAATCAATTCTTCTGCTACACTTGCTCGAGTTTCGGTCTGTGATTTGTTACACAGAATGCTATAAGCCATCAACTGTATCATGGAATGGATATTGATTTTTGTTTCTTAAGTTTAATGTCAGAAAAATATTTGTCAACATTTATGTATCCTCCCTTTGTGATATTGATTTCAGTATGCCACTTTAAAATAAGAAATGAGACCTATGCCCTTACAATATTGTGGAATAGCAAGAGAAACACACACACACACACACACACACACACACACAGAAAGGCCTGTGAACTTACGTATATGTGTGTATATATTTCTGTATGTACATGTGTGTGTGCGTATGTGTGTGTGTGTGTGTGTGTCTGTGTGTGTGTGCTCATATTTAAATACGTGTGTGTTGGTTCACTACACCATTGGTCCGCAGCGTCCAGCCCTCCACAGTGTCAGTAGACTGGATGGACAGCGGCTCAAATCAACGCTGGCATTACATTGTTTGTCTCGCTGCTAAATCATCCTTATCATCCTTTGTGCTGCAGACCAATGTCCACTGGATCACCCCCCACTCCCCCCCACTCCCCCGAGCTCACTGCTCCCCTGAGTGGCAGGTGTCGGTGACAGGGTGAGTCCTGTAGCGGTGAGTGGGACTTCACTGTAATTAAGAGGACCCAAGTTTAATCCCCCAAACTGCCACGCATCCATCAGCAAGCCCTTTTTTTCTGTCCACATGTCCTTGAGCAAGACACTTAACATCTAAATCTGTCCCTTGTTGCTCAACCTGCTCCCCGCCAGCCGGCCGCCGTGTTGCAGTGAATTGCGGCGCGGCCTCGATGGCCAGAAGATAAAGCACATGGCGGTCCAGTGCCACGTGGACCTCCTACAGTCCATACACCCAGCAGAAAGACAACATCATACTAACAATAATCATCATTACAACTATCATTATCAGATGACCGAAAATATCTCTAGGAAAAAAAGACACATACACATAGGCCTAACAATAACAGTTACTACAACATGTACGACAACAAGTCGTACAATGTTGTACAACGCCCCTTATGGCGGTGTGAGCGAGGTGTGTTAGGTGTAGTCTGCTAAATGTCAGAATTCTGGCCTACATGCCCTAAATCCTTGAACTTTATTATCTCGCAACAAATCAGATACGAACTGGACCTTTCTTTGTTGCAAAGAAACTTTGTTTGTCGCAAGGAAACTTTGTTTCCACTATCCAAACCGAGATCCGCGTGTCTGAGATCGCTATGGAACAAACTCTGATTTCTAATCAATCAATCTGGGACCAATACAGCAACTGAAACGGGATATGTAGGCATTTTGACGCGAAAATGGACAATATTCAATTGGGTTTACAAACAATACAAGGTTCGTTGTCACACACACTCGGTGATCATGTGGCGGAACTTGAACAAAGAGTAAGCTCAAATGAAGACAACCTAACCGAACTACAAAAGCAGGTTAAAACACTTGTGAGCGAAAACTCTTACTTGCGTGGCAAAATTGAGGACGCAGAGAATCGTAGTAGGGCATACAACCTGCGCTTTCTGCATGTTCCGGAGAAATCGGAGGGCCAGGACATTCTCATGAGAGGCCTTATCCAGCTACTCCTGGGGGAGGAGAACTTTAGGATTCCTCCAGTCATCGAGAGAGCCCACCGTTCTCCCACCGCCCTACAAACCAAGGTGCCGAAAGCTGGACCAAGGCCAATCCTTGTGAAACTCCTCAGCCTCCAGGATAAGCAACGAATTATACGTCTTTCACGTGAGACAAAGGAACTAAAATACAAAGGCAACCGTGTCCACATCTTCCCCGATTTCAGCGCTGGTACTATCCTCAAACATCGGCAGTTTGATGACACCAAAAAAAAGCTCAGCGAAATGATAATGGAATATTCTCTTCTCTATTCTGCCACACTGAGGATCATTGCAGCGGACAAAGCAGTTCTTTTCAAAAGCCCTGGAGATGCAGAGTCTTTCCTTCGGGATTTTGAGACTCATTCCCGGAATGACTGTTCTCACTCGTCCAAATGAGGTATAAGATTAACTGATTTGTGTCTTGATGTTGCTATTATTTGTGGCATGAAAGGCTTATATAGCTATTGAAGTGAACTCAATTATTGCATCTGAGTAGCTCGGGCTACCTGTCTCTCAGGCCAATTTTGGCCATGATAACATTTATGTTCCTGTTTTCCTCTATGAGTTCCCATGATTGATGAATGGTTAACTTAGGCCTGCTTTATTCAGCTGTTTTTGTTTGTTTATTTGTTTCTTGGGATTGGCTGGGATTTAACTTGAGTCAAAAAATGATTATTTCTGCATGAAAAATGGAAAAAATAAATAAATAAGTAAAAACAAAAAGAATTAAGATTAGGTTTTTAATTTCATGAAATTAGAAATGTAGCAGACGGTATCTGTATTCTGTTATGTCTTGGCCTAGCCAGTCTATGATTGTGGTGCTACCTGCACGCGTTTGTGTTTGTGTGGGTGTGAGAGTGTGTTTGTGTGTCTGCGAGTGCATGCCGGTCTGTCTTTGTGAGATCCCAGAAAAATACATTCCTTTAAGCTTACATGGGTTTTAACGACTTGACATATGATGGAGATGACATACACTACTGTATTGATGTTGACAATAACATAACATGTAAATACTATGACCCTGAACATATAAAACGTCTGAATATGATAAATAACTTTTCACTCCTGCACCTAAACATAAGAAGCTTAAATAAACATCATGATGAGCTTACCTCTCTACTCTCAAATAGTCACGAAATGTAACAAATTCTCCAACGTGACCCCCTCTTCCAAGACCTCCACTGGCTTCCTGTAACGATGCTACTGGCCTACAAAGCAGTCAATGGAACTGCCCATACCTACCTCCAAACATTAGTGAAACACCACGCCCCTGCTCGAGCACTCCGCTCAACTACCTCAGCTGGTCGACTGGTACCGCCATCACTAAAAGGAGGAAAAGGTCGGATGGCGAAATCTCAACTCTTCTCCGATTTGGCACCGCAGTGGTGGAACGAGCTCCCTGCCAATGTCAGGACTACAGAGTCACTCCCCATCTTCCGGAACAGACTCAAGACTCATGTCTTGGCACTTTAATCGCTCTTTGTAACTTGGCACTTAGTCAGAGATGTTGTATACTAGCAATGGTTAATCTAGCAATTGAAATGCTTGAAACTTGTTCTGGTGACTTTCTTACTGTATTAGCAGCAATGAAATGTTTCACCTTCTTATGACAAATGTACTCTTTGTAAGTCGTTTTGGATAAAAGCGTCTGCTAAATGCCCTAAATGTAAATGTAAATGTAATCTATTGATTCGTGTACACGAATTTCCTTTTTTTTCGTGACACTCGCACGACTTTCAAAGTAATTTATTTCTGCACCACATTTTTACAGTTAAATACTACAGTACCCATGAGCCTCTTGGTGAAGACACCAGCTAAAGCTACCTGAAAACCCACTGCCAGTTCTCTTTTAATGATATCCTAACCCTACGATATCATTGTTAGGGGTTAGGGTTAGGGTTAGGGTTAGGGTTTGGGTTATAATGAAAGTCGTGCTGAGTGTCACGAAAAAAAGGGAAATTTGTGTCCATGTACACGAATCAATAGATTAGGACTATTTCGTGACTATTTCACGAACTGCTGTGAGACTGGGTTGTAATCTCCTAGCTCCCTCTTCAAGCTCACTCTAGGCACCATAGCCACGCACGTACGCACATGCACACATGCATACACACACACACACACACACACACACACACACACACACACACACACACAGGCACACACACACACACACACACACACACACACACACACTCACACACATTAACACATAGACAAACACATACGCACACACAGGCATGCTCACTCCCACGAGCAACAC